>KK351033.1:606802-630206 GCA_000671755.1 Glossina brevipalpis
CAAGCTATTAGAGCCAGTACCTATGCTCTTCGGACAACGTCCATCAAATATATTACAGCTGAAACCGGTCTCCCAGATTTAGAAAATAGGCTTTAGGATTTAAAAGCTAAGCTCATCCCCAAACTTCTCAATTCCAGCAAATGCGTTCTTGGCGAAGACGTTAAAAAATCAATTGCTGCTAAGAAAACCAAAAGAACACCATCTGCAATCGACTGCTGTTTTTATATCGCATACGAATTGAAAATTCCTGTAAAAACTTGTCAATATTTTGGACTCAAACCTCCATGAGTTCTAAAAGGATACTCTTGTGATATTTCTCTGTTTAGATACAAAAAAGAGCTTCCCCCTATCCACTTCTTCAGGAACCTAGTTGAAGAAAAAATCCAATTACTGGAAAGGGACGGTTGGCATCTCCTTTACACTGACGGCTCTAAATCCGTCTATCTTCTACCTGCTTTTGCCGTGGTAGACGCTTCTGGGCAAGTTCTACTAAATCGAATACTTCACGAAAGTGCCTCGATAATCACAACTGAAGCGAGAGGTATCCTTCAAGCTATCAACTTTGCCAATAATAAGAAGTTTAAAAGTATTATTATCAATGATAGCTTATCCGTATTAAAAGCTATCCAAAATCCCTCAATTTCTAAATGGAACACCATTAACATATTAAAAAATACCATAGCTACATCTGGAGATAAGATTAAAATACTTTGGGTTCCTAGTCATATCGGTTTATGAGGAAATGAGCAAGCTGATCGAGCAGTGAAGTCTGCCACTTCCGCACCTCTAATTATGGACGACATCATGGAAAAGCTGGAACTTCAAAGATACATAGCAAAAAAAGTGAAAGAGAAAATAATGGAGACTAATAAGCAACATATTAATCAGCACTATTCTTTTGTTAATCCTGACCTTGTTCCTCCAATATATCCAACTAATATTTCCAAAGTCAAGATTAGAACATTTGCTAGGATTCGTCTTGAGCATACCATTGCAACACACCAATGGATACTTAAGAAATCTTCTGCCTCTATTTGCAATTGTGGACAAATTCTTACAATAGAACCTTCGCCTTCTTGGCGATTGCATAAATCTTACTCTTATTAGAAGAATCGTATTCGGATCATCCAATCCCATGGACATCCTGAAATCAGCTACCGGGTATAACATCAATTTAATGTATAACTTTATTAAATCTACTAAGCTTACTATTTAACATAAGTTTTTGAAAAAAGAGCCGATAGTCTATGATGTTAGTGCTCAATTATTTTCTCTAGTCTAAGAATTAATTTCATTAGGCTAGAAAATATAATAATAATAATAATAATAAGATGAATTTAAAAAAAGAATTTACGTCAAGAATTCGACCGTGGTATCGATTGCTATCTCTATTGCCTCTCTTAAGTTCATGCCCCAACGAATTAGAGTCCCAGCGAACTACAGTCTAGACAAGTCTGGGTAAAGCTATTGTTAACTTAATTATTATTGCATTATTGATTACAATGATAGTAATCAAAATAAAAATCAAAACTCTCGACGAAAAGCATAAGAAATAAACTCATCAGAATTAACTCTTGATCTTACACCATTAGAAGATTACAATTGAAAAATTTAATAGTTTTACATACCGTGATGAGGTCTAATCATATAAAAGACAGTCTCTTTTTACTGAACGATTTTGTTTGTTCGTTTAATTTTCAATTTAATTTGAAAAAGTGCGCTAGTATTAGAAAGCAGATTCACGCTAACCTATAAGTACGGATCTTTTTCAATATTTATTAATATATGTAACGGTTTTTTATTTAAACTTCTCTAAGCATAAAAATGTAAAAGTATGAAAAAGTAAATTATAATTATGTATATGAACATTGGTGAACGTGTGTAAACGTATCTATGTCAATTAAAGTCCTAAGCGATTATATACGTATACGTTTCTATAGTGATTTTTCAAAAAATTGCAACAATCTTTTTAAATACTTTTCAATAAAACAATTTATCTGCCAATATCACCGCCCACTGTGAATGCTTTGCTGCCCCACACGATACGTATAAGTTTTTCCTTTAACAGAAGAGAAATTTATAGCATACTATCATTGCTCACTTATGTCGGTATGTCAGTGTATGGCCGAGTACACGAGACTTAAACATTACAAGTTGTGAAAAATAATAATGATGGCAACATATACACGTAACAAATTGTCAGACTATATGCTGGTATTGGTGACGGTACTGTTGTGCTGATATTTGCTACACATACACATTCTCTTGCGCGATTTGACCACAAAGAACAAAAAAAAAAAAAAATATTTTCAGTTTCCTTCGAAAAAGGAAAGATTTTTTTCAAGGCAAAATAATTAACATATAAAGCCTAAAAAATAACTACAAAAAACAAAAAAAAAAAAAAAAGAAGAAAAATAACTAAAAAAAATAAATAAATAAATAAAAGAGAAGAAATCGTTCTTACCAGACACTGCACTTGATGCACACTGATGGTCCAAATGATGAACACACGTTGCAAAGACATAGTCATCTATATGATGCTGGTCTTTAGGTTTTAAGCCGTTCATTCGCTTGTTGTTCATCCATCTATTTGTACGTCTGGTAACAAACATACGTTGACAATTTCCAGCACCGATCGCGTTAAAGTAACATCAATTTTTACATGCACTACGTACGTTCGTACGTTCATTCACTCTGATCGTTCAGCTGGTACGTACGAAATAAAATTTATGATCTAAATGATGTGGTTACACGATGCCACAATCACGATCCTTCTTTCTTCTTGTCGCTTTTGTGTATTTATGTTGCTTTGTTGTTATTCTTGTTGTTGCTGTTGTTGCTTATTGTTGCTGTTGTTGCTGTCGCTGTTGTTCTTGTTGCTATTGTTGTTCTCGTTATTTCATTGTCGAATTTTTAGCATTATTCCATCGCTTGTTCTTATGCGAATATAGAAGATTAATAAAACTTAAATGCAGTGGTAGAAAATTTACGAGGTGAAGGCAAGGATCCATAACACATATATTAAAAGAAACTGTAAATTATTTTGGAAAAAAAAGAGCATAAAAGAAAAGAACATATAATGAACTAAGAGTATTCGCGTATAAACATATTTACATTCACACTCATATATCTACACACATATATATATATGTATATATATATATAAATTAAATTATGAAATTCTAAGGTAAGATTTTTATGATTTTGACATTTCGGCCTGGAAAACTGAAGAATTATTCTTTTTGTCAGAATTTCGCTCGTTTAAAGAGTATTCAAACGAAATTTTGTGTTGAATGTGTTTCAGCTTCGAAAAGTCATGAATCAATAAAGTGTAAGTTTTGCCGTTAACACTCAGAAACATTATTCGCCTTCGTTATTAGACGACCACACATACAATATAACAACAACGAACCGCAGTACCACAGTGTGTTCTAGCCAAGCAAGCAAGACACCCAGGCTAGACTGACTAAACTAAATGCCAGTGCTCTAAAGAGGAATGCATGTGGTTTCTGAAAGCCGAAAAATAAAAAAAAAATAAAATAAAAAAAAAATAAAACATTAAGTTGTGCTGATTTCGTTGTGCTAAGCAATAGTTTTGTTGTGATGGTGTTGTTGTGTAAAATTCATTGCGACACTTAACGTGTTAAATTAGGATTGAATTAATTGACTTAACACGCGGGCTTAACATCGGGTCGAACGGACACAATTTTATCTTCCTCCATGTAAGCTGTGGTGAAGGTTTCAGCGAGCTGCTTGGCTGGTTGGTTAGTTGTTTTATTTATTTGTATGTTAAAAGCTGTACGAATGTTTATGGGCATGTTGCTGTTGCACTGTAGTACTGATGTCTCTTTTTTTCTCCTTTTTTTTTATTTTTCTTTTATTTATTTATTTTTTTTTTATATTTTTGTGGTTTTTTATTTCCAATGAAGTGGTTATTGTCTCCAGGTGATCATTTTCCAGCAAAAACACAAATTATATATTACGTCTGTCTCTTTTGCTCTATCGTCACAATTTCAACTTACTCTCTTCCTCTCTGGGGACATCTTTGTTTAAGATCTTTAGAATCTGGGAAACTTGTTTTCCTCCCATCCAACGCCTAATCATTACATCTGCCTTTCAACTTAACTCATTCTACCCTCGACTGAGCTGTCAACCTCTCTCTGTTCTCCTCTATATTGTGCTCGTTTCTGCTGTGTTTTGTGATCGTATAGCCCGCAGTTGTTGTTGTTATTGTTGCTGTTGCTGTTGCAGTTATTTCATGTACTCAATCAAAGTTACATACGTTTGGTTGTTGTAGTTGTTTTTTGGGAATTGATATGAAATGATTATAAATAAATTTTCGCCCCCTTAAATATAAACAACTCGCGAATATTCATGAGCTTGTCCAGTGTCAACAGTAATTCATTTGTTATTGCCAAAGCAGCAAAAGCAACAGAAACAACGCTAACAATAATAACAATAACAAAAACAACAAGAACAACAACAACCAAAATGAACAAGATTAGGGTGACAATAGCTTAATATTAACACATGCACGAATATGTATATTGTTCGGTGAAATAGCGCATTTGCAAGGCATATTGTAAGGAAAATGAAAAGAGAAAGAAAGAACGAAAAAAGAAAGAAAGCAAAACAACGCACAATAATATTTTGTTGATGCTGTTGTTGTTATTGTTATAGAGAGCATTTCCATAGAGACATGCAAAAATTTCTTAACAGCAAATCCTTGTGATTGTTTACGGTCGTAACCGAACATGGTTAGCATGCACACATACAGTCATTCTCCTTAATAAACCTGCTGCTCAAAGTTAATTGATTTATTATGTGCATGTTTAGCCTGTAAATTTACCTTAAAACAGCATTAATTTCTCATGCAATGTAACGCATATACGTTTAGAATTTTCAACATCTTAAACGCCCACCCAGCCTCTCTGCATCTCTTTCTCATGCCACTTCTGTCGTCCAAGATAATAAATACTATCTATGTGTGTGTGTGTGTGTGTGGTTAGTAAAAACAAAAACGCTTCGTGGATTACTAAACTAACGCTGGTGTGCGAGTGCGTTGTCCATACTTCGTTGTCTGTTGTCGTCCATTTAAGGATATCAATGTTGGGTAAGCTGCACGTAAACATAACCATCGCAATTGTCTTTATTTAAGCAGCAACAGTAGTAAATGGTTTTATTGTTGTTTGGTCTTGAGTAGTCGATTGAAACGTACTGCTGTTTTTTTCTTTTTTTTTTTTTTTTACAATATTTTAGCTATTATTGAAAAGGAGCTATTGCTGCCAGACGATTCACCCCGCCATGTCACAATAACTGGCGATTAAATGAAACGATAGTTTAGTAGTGTGTTGCTCTGTTGTGACTGTTGTTGGTGGTGGATTAACGATGTTGTACATATTGTGTCCACTGCACAGTTTTTGGTCCATGTGTTAAGCACACGAATATATCCATGCATACAATACATAATGACTTCGCATTCGTTGTGCATGTATACTATCGGCATTTATCTACGGAAACCAGCAAATAAATGTACATTATATATACACACACACATATATATATATATATATATATATATATATATATATATGTATATACTACTATATATATATATGTATATACTACTAACTATATGTACTCCTAACTAAAACCTATTCATATTATAGTAAATTAGATTCGTGTAAAGCCAAAGAGTAAATTTCATCGTCAGCATAAGCATCAGCGTCTCTATCTTCTCAAATAAAATGGTATAGAGTTGATTACGAATTTTTAAGTTCGTCCTTTTTAATCGCAATTGCTACCTAGAAAATAATTCATCGAATTTTCAGCTTAACATTTAATAAGTCGTTCGTTAATTTTCAAGACGTGCTTGTAATGCATAAAACAATGAACAACGAAATGTTGTAAAATGTTTCAATTAATACCTTCTCTTTAATGTTTTATTGTCTTTCGTGGCGTTTTACAACAAGAACACATTAAATTACTAATACATACATATTAAATAATTAAAGCATCATCAAAACATATTCTTACGATTTTGAAAATGGGAGCTTTTGAATCATCAAAAACAAATTTTTTGGAAAATATTAGTTCATTACTTTAAGGTAAGGCTGCTGAAATTCATCGGGCAAGATCATATCATACACAACTTATACAAGGCTTTGATCAGTTCGGTAGTAAACGGAGTTGAATTGAAGTTTAGAACACAAAGCAACTACCGCGGTGGCAAAGAATGAGAAGAAAAAATTGCTAAAAATATTGCATAAAAGTCCAATCTTGCTAAACTCTTCAAGGAAACACTTCAGTTGCTTAAATTGAATGTCCTAACACATCCGTCATCTTCCCACACGTATTATTCTAGCTGATTGCTACTTATTTCAAACGATAAACCTCTTAGTTTTTACGGATCCATCGGGAAGTAACTTGGTTCTTGGATTGCTACAAACGATAATCAAGTTCGTTAAGTCGATACTGAAATGTTAATATGAAGTAATCACTAGTTCTAAGCAAGCAGTTAGCAAGTACTTTTTCTAAGAAGAAGATGAAAATGTGTTTAATTTTTCGATCAGTGTGAATGATTCTACATATAAATTTGGCCAAATATCAGAAAATTATACCTTTGACTTGACGTTATTTTTTTGTTTTATGTCAATACAGTACGCGTTCATCTCGATTAAATCATATGTTATAGTATTTTGGATAATTTATGGTTATTTATTACATATTATCGCAGCAATACAGTCTATACTCGATCGGTAAAAGCATAGCACATAACGATCAACCCTAAACTTCTAAGCATACTGATATACCCTGTGGCTTATTCCTCACTTCTTTTTGCCTGATGATCACCGCCCTTACACGCGTATAGGGGACATCTCTTGAATGACACATCATAAAAAATAAAAAGGAAAAAAGAATATTCCGCTTTAAATGGTAACTTGTAAAACTGTAAGTACTTGTTTTCCTGCTTTCCCGCTTTATTAAATCAAATTATTTAGAGATCTGTGGCTACCTTCGAAGTTCGATATAGATTGTAGCCTTCCAAACAACTTAAATATCAATTTCCCTAGCTTAAGATTAACTTTTAAGTCATCTACTTTAATGTGAAAGTTTGCCTTCCTTTTTTTCGTATTTATAATTCCCTTAAGTGTTGTCAACTCAAGTATTAATAAATCACTTTAATTAAACTTTGATTGGTTCTAAGTATAATTTTATGGTTTATGAAATAAATGGAAGAAAAACAATAAAAATAAAAACAAAAAAAACACAAAAAAAAAACTCTTAAGAACTTCGAAAATTTTATTGCTTTTTATGCCACACACACACACACAAAAACGTAACCAATTGTGTTAGCGTATACACACGTATGCTTTCAAGTCGATAAGGTATGGGGAACATTTATTTTCCGACTAGTTCACGCTGTGGTGCTTAATTTTTAATAGCTCCTTTATGTAGCGTGCACGTACTTCACATTCCATTTTAAATAGCAAATTATTTCTGTGTTTTGAAAGCCCCTTTTCGAAGTATTTGTGGTTCCATATTGTTTTGTTGGTATGATAAAATCAAATTTTTGCATTCGATTGCAATTTCTTTTTTCTCACTGTTAATGAAATCACGTACACCAGCAACGACCATAACTTTGTTTGCCATCATGCCATAAATTGCTGAAGGCTTTTACCCTTTTGTGCAATAAGTGTATTTTCACTATACCGTAAAAAGTGCTTGTAAGGGATAGACGACTTGTGTGTGTTTATAAAATGGCGCTGCTACATATTGTGTGTATGTAATAGATTCAAATATCTGGATATTAGTACCATACTGCAGAGTTCTAGTAATTTGTTGCTTGTTACATCTATTACAAAAATATAAAATATGTTTAGTCCTTCATATAGTTCGTAATACATATGTAAAGTCAAAATTTATAATTAAAAGCGTTTTTAAGTTATTTTCCTTTTAACAATTAATTACAACGAAAGATATTTCAATTATACTATATTTACACTTAGGATCATATTTCATCGTTTTCGTCAAATCATTTCACTTGAAATAGCAATCGTTTACACCGAATTTGATATTTTTTATATGGTAAGTTTCGATTCAAAAACAAATGATTTTCGTTTACCTATAAATACAAATACAAATATAGCTACAAATAAAACTAAATGACAATTAAATAGAGAGGAGAAATTGGATCTAAAATAATATTATAAAAAAACAAACAAAAAATAAAATAATTTGTTACAATAAAATAAACTGTTACAATGAAAAATGTAAGAAGAGTTTGCTCTTCAGAATTGAAAATACTTGGATAATTAACAATCTGAAGTCAAATATGAGAAGAATAGAAATATAGATTCAAGCACATTGGACCATAATTTTCATTCATCTCTCTTTTATGTAACGAAATTTTGATTTATTTTATCTTAATTTTATTTAAATTGCTCGAAATTATTGAAATTGTCGTCAGTGTATATGCACTACAAATAAAATTTGTATCCAAAAAAAGTTGAAAAATTATATTTTATAATTATTTCATAATATTTACACGCAACAATAAATTACAAAACATTTTTTTTTAGACCCTTTTTTGTTTTTTTTTTTAGATTGTATACGTGCTTCCTCTGCGTTTCATTGTAGTCGTCTTCGTGAGATAAGAAGTTTAAAGTAAAAATATCGGTCTTGCTAACAAACTATTCATATGCGATTCGAGATAATTTGTAAAATATCTCGCAACGAACACCATTTCTTCAACAGCATTCGAGAATTATAAATCCAATATTATTTTTCGTTACTTCAATTAACAAATTACACTTATAATTACATATACTGGGTCTGATTAAATATATACTTAAAACTAAAAAATAAAAAATATACAAATTGGAATTATATTCTGTTCGCGGATGCACTCTTACACAGGAGCGCTTTTACAGAGGAACGTTTTTACACAGGAGCGTTTTTAGAGAAAAATCTTCTTGACATAGATCAGGCAAAAATCAGATCTAAATTTGTGTTTCTTCATACGCGTATTAAGAAAGTACTAACAAGCCAAAGAATATTTTGTATCTACATTACATATACGGGTTCTTGAGTTGAAGCAAAGGATTATTATTATTAATTTTGACCCATAAGCATTAACAATTCGAATTTTGTATTTCATTCATTTCGTGTCATCTTATTGAAAAGAGTATTCTACATAAGTTTGCCTACTGAATAAAATGTGAAGAAATTATGATTCGGTATACTTTTGAATCTTATTTGAAAGCAAATATGAAAATTCGAAGGAAAATTAAATAAATTAATAAGATTGAAAACTTCAATTCCTAATTAGATGACATCAAATCGCCTTTCGTATCGAAATATTTCATTTATAACTCTCATGAAATGTTTTCTTTCATAAACGGAGCTTATATATAAATATGAAAGTTTATGCTAAGATTTATTTAAGTTTCGTTAAACTACTACTACATTCAGCCCGACTTGTATTTGGCGATCGTAAATTTTTTGTAAAAAATTATTACATAAAGGATTATCAATTCGAGTACAATCTCCTTATTTATTCCATTTTTGGTTTTATTTACTTTTCTTTAACTTTTATTTTTTATTTTAGATTTGTTATGTCACTCTTGCCATTTACAAGCTATAGTATTATGAAAGCGAGTTTTCAGCTATTCAAACGCTTATACGTACTCCGTGTAGACTGGCCATTTTTGCACGGCTAGACATCTTGATGTGCTTGTGTTTTGATTGTTTATTTTAAAAAGCATTTTTATTTACTTTCGGTTTTTTGTGCGATTTTTCTTATTTTGCTCCTGTGGCTCTGAAGCAATAAAAGTTTTTAGACATCTCCCATGGAGTTATTTAACCATTTGTTATCAAAATATAGTTTTTGTTGCTTTGAAAATGGCTTGATTATGAATTGGTAGACCGTTTCCTTTGAAAACGAATAACGAAAAAAAAAAAAAAAATCTCACTTCAATACGAATTTTGGATACTTATCACTTACATAAAAGTCGCTTAGTTTCATATATACGAACCCTTAAAAGTATAACAAAGTAAATTATAGAACTAAGAACAAAATAACTAAAGGATATTTAGGGTAAAATAAGGTAGAATCCTTAAGGCGAGAAAAATCATCAGTGCAAAGAATATCTTTTAAAATCGAATATTTGGATAAAATTCTTAAATACTTGAGAAAATAAGAAGATATATTCGATAGTTTGTAACTCATATAATACAGTTCATAAATTACTAGCAAAAAACAATCTTAGTCTTAAGACAGAGGGAGAGTGAGAGAGAAAGAGAAAGAGAAAGAGAGAGAGAAAAAGAGATAGAGAGAGATAGAAGGAGAGAGAGGACGAGAGAGAGTGAGAGAGAGAAAGAAAGAGGAGAAGACTCTATTAAGCTTCTAAGTAACTAAGTTGGTTTAGAATCGCGCACACTTTATCAGTTCTTCGACACCTATAACACCTATAGTATTTCCTTCTCTCGACAATAGATAACACATTAACTAAAAAAGGGCTAAAAATACTTCAGTCAAAAAAATTAACTGAAAACTTGTGTTTAGTTTACAGTGAACTCGGAAAAGAAAGCAATTACTTATATGTTCTGACTTTTCAAAATTAATGCGATTTAGACCGAGATATAACAATTTTATCTAAAAAATAGTACGCAATATATAAAGAGAACACGCATGTTAACACCTGACATTTAAAATAAGAAATTAAATAAATTTCATGCTCAGAATGCTATTAATTGCTTTCGTACACTTGTATTAATGTCAATGTATATATATATGTCTATCCCTTAACATCGACCCGCTAGGTTTTGTTGCACAATACTGTTTACGTATATAAGAAACACAAGGTGCAAACTTTACAAATGTCAACGATGCGTATAACAACAAGACTTAAATAATATTAAATCGTCAAAAAGATCAAAGAGCCATTACAGCCCCTTTTCCTTTTTTTTGTTTTTTTTTGTTTTTATATTTAAATGTTGTCGTTGCCGTTTGTCGTTTTTAACCCTTTTTTCCAATAATTATTTCTATACATTTCATTTATTTGCTACATGTTGCTGTTTTGTTGTTGCTCAGACACCGTAAGAGTTTTAAGGCTATAAAAACCTGCGCTTTTAATTTATCGTCAGAACTTTGTTACTTTTCCCCAACCATCTCGCAGTTCAAAGAATGAAAAGGCTTTCTGTCCTGGCAGTAACTGCGCGACATTGCTAATACTTAAAAAGGTTACGTTACGGGAAAATGTGTTAACAAAAATGTTAATGAGTTTTAAATTTATTAAGTGTAACATTTCGGACATGGATATTTTCTACTTTTCATACCCAGTCATTATAAGCATATCTAAGCAGTTGTATTTACTTAACCAAATTTACAATAACGCGTATAAAAGGCCACTATTTTAATATAACTATTTTATATCCACTATACATATCTAAACATGATCAATTTTCAGTTTTATTTTATCTTTAAAATTTAACACTCAAGACGCATGCTACCTTTACGTAATTTTTAAATCAGAAAATTTAATCTCTTTAATACGTAATGAGTTGCGCCTTTTAGCCAAACTCTATTTTCTAGTGCCTTAATAGTATTTTGTTATGTTAGGAATACCACAACCACAGATATCCAGCTGCTGCGACAATAAAGGTACTGTGTGAATGATGTATATCCCCCCTATAACCTCAAATCGCAGTTTGGTAAACTTGCAGTAGTGTAATCGGCAAGAAAACGAAGGAAACTCACAAATCTTTATTATTCCCTATGCTAAACGAAAGAATTTCACTTTGGCTTTAAAAAAAATTTATTAACTGTAGTTATGTATGTGTATATATACACAAATATACGTTATATATATATATAATATATATATAATATACATAACTCAATAAGTTCGTAGGAAGAATTATATTTGAGAGGTCGCTATCATTGATGAATCCATATGATTTGTAGAGTAGTGTTTTAGTGACGCTACAGTTTGAATAATAGAAAAGTCGACTATTCAACTATCTTGAAGAAGCACTACGTAACAGTATGTGGCAGGGTATAACATTAAGACCGTGTCAGAAGTCGACCACAGCAATGCCAAAATGACAAGAAAACTTTGTGATCCTAATAATTTATTGAGTGACGTATAAAAATAAATAAATAAATAAATATATATATATATATATATATGTGTATATATATATATATATATATATATATGTATGCCTGCGGAACTCTTTCATTGCAACGAGAGGATGTAAAAACTAAATTTTTTAATTGCTCTGAAATGAAAAGAAAACCTATGCCGCTTGTACAAATAAATAATAATAATGATAGAAGAAAAGAAAAAAAAAAGCGAAAAAATAAAAAACAAAATTAGAATAATATATTGTACAATCCAGGAGCTCGAATGTTGGACTAACATAATCAAGAAAAACAAAAAAAAAATTAAAAAAGAAAACAGAATAATCGCACAAAGGAGAAGGTAGAGATAAAATGAATTCATGGAAAAATTTTTTCTCTCATCTGGAGGGTTATAATTTTAATAAAATAAAAAATGAAAACGAAATTAGTAAAAAAGCAACGAGAAACAGGAAAAACTAGATACACAAAGCACAGAGCAGCTTAAATCTTTATATAATAAGCTAAAGAATAGAGAAATGGTCATAAAATAATAAAATTTACTTAATATTCTGAAATATACAATCAGTGGCGAAAATCTATTCACACATTTATCTATGCGTCCTTACGAATAACATCACTGTAAAAGTCTAAAAGAAGTATATTTTTGAAAGTTTTTTGAGATGGAAGGACAATTAATAGCGTAATAATATTGGAGGAGATTATTTAAAAAAAAAAATATATTTTGTATATTTCTGTTTGGAACTATATTTTGAAATAATCATAAACACTCCCTAAAGACAACTGCTACTGTGCACTAGAGAAGTTAAAAATCAATAAATAAGAGTATAAGCTGTAACTACCCGGTAGAGGTCCATTTAACGCTAACATTCCTTGTGGTGCGCTCACGTAAGAGCCCGAAATTTCATGAAAAAATTAGTTTTAGTTAATTAATTATTTTGCGTATATTCTGGAAAATTCCAAGCAATTATTAAGTCAACAAAAAAAAATCAATTTTTTTTTTAATTTACTGTGCTTTTACGTATTTATAAATTGTTTTTAATATATAATGTAGTTACATATATGTTAATAAGTTCAGTATTCGTTGAGTATAAAAAAACTCTACTACAAAATGGACGAGAGAACCTATGTGGTTACTTACGATGTGAAGCAAAACATTATTATACGTCTTGAATTTTTATTAAAGGCAAAGCTTTAAACCTCTAAAGTCTTAGACCTCATTTTCCGATATTTGAAAAATGAAATATTAGTTATAAAAAGTACTAAAAAACTATAACTTATAAGCTGAAATTGGTAATGTCTTAAATCCCACTATAAACATTTATGAACTCATGTAGACCTATGGATATGAAATGTAGAAAAATGAACGTGATCACGGCATATCAATATCAATTAAAAGGCAAATTTAATTTGCGTTCTCTGGGAGATATTGGTCTATAATTTAATGCAAGATTGTGCGCGAGATAAAGACCAAAAAGGGCGTGAAACTCGTTTCGATTAAACAATCACAAACAGAAACACAAAATATTTAATAAAATTTTAATAGTTTGGTATGAGGAGATGACTATTAAAGATTCGTCCCAAAATAAATATAATCTTTATTTAGCGGTTTTTAGGTTACGAACCAAATTTGAAAACCTTTTGATATAAGAGTTTGTGTAACTCGATCCTAATTCTAATATTTTACCTTATTCGATACTAAAAGCCATTGTAAAAATTCTAATTCTCTATTTAATTTTTCAGTTTCTCAACATAAGTGCTGCTGAAGAAAGGAATAAAACGCTTTTCTATGTTTAGAAATGAATGTTTCTAAAGGAGTATTATACGCACATTTTTGTAGATGTAAGACTTACCTAAGTTTTTTACGACTTTTGCTATTGTAGCAGTATTTAAAGGAATATAAAAATTTATCATTTAATTTTTAAAATAATAAGTTTTCAAGCGTGTTCAGAGATGGCAATATAAACAACTTTTCTTTAAGTTATTGTCAATAATTTAAATTAAAGTGGACCTCTTTCATAAGATGAAAAGTCGACATATTTTTCTAAGAGAAGTAGAAAACTATTTTCTAATAAACTTAAATAGCAAAGTAAGTAAAAACTCAATTCTAAAATTATTATTGTTATTATATACCCTAGACTAATAAAATTAATTCTTAGACTAGAGATGCGAGCACTAGCAGTTTAGGTTAACGGCTTTGTTGATGTTTTTTCATTTATATGAAAAAACTCTACCGCAATGAGAACTCTAAAATTAAATTTCTATTAAGAAACTGTTTATAAGAATTCATATAAAAATTGTTGAAAATTGTTGATATCTATATATCTATAATTCTGCTACTACTCCTAACTGTTAATAACATTCAATAAATACAACAGCTTAAATCGGAGCGAAAAATCAATGCATTTAGTGTCTCCAGACTTCTAGTTGGTTCATGATGGAATTTGAAGTAAATATATAGAAATCAGAACAGAAATATGAAAACTGACTGAGTGTTGTTATAAAAATTTTAATACCATTATACCTCTTATCAAGCAAGCAAGGGTCATTTTTTCGATTGTAACATCTAGAAACACGAATCGGAAATCTCATAAAGTATCCTTTTATTTAATCATAGATAAGCTCATAATTTGTAAAATTTATAAGAATGATATTATAAATAATTTGAATGCATTGAAAATTCCTCCGTACATTTTAGTTGAAATATTGAAATATATTGATATGAATCTTAATCATTGAATTTTGTTTCATTTTCACTTGCAATTGACTTTAATTAAAACGCAAACCCATAACGATTCTCTCTATTATTTAAGTCAATATTTCCTAAATTATTAAAATATTGAGTGGGAAAATGGTTCATGCCCATCAATTGTCTTAACTACGCATGATATTACCAAACAATCCGTACAATTCTTAATTATATACTTAAGGTAATAGATTCGTGAAAATCGTTTGTGGTCGATTATAATCTCTTTTTTCAATTAATTAAATTAAATAATTTATAGCAATACGGTTATTCATCGTAGTGCTTGAAAATTTCGAATAATGGCTAATAAATTCTTAAAGCATAAATATAACGTATAAGCATCGACTGTGTTGTTTGAATTTTTAATCTGAATTAAAGTTTAATCTAAAGTAAAGTTCAAACACATTTGAAAATTTTAATTTATATACTAATCTTGATTTCAATTTATATTTGAACTGAATAAAAAAATATCTTACAATAATCTTTTTCTTTTTCTACTTTTTTTTTTCAGACATTTTTATGAATTAATTTAATAATTATTGGAGTAATTAAAAGCATTCATAATTCAATGCTAAACTAAATTGAAACTAAACTGGAAACTTTTTCGATTTTCAAATTTATGTGTAAGCGCTTCCTCAATTATTTTATCTTTGAAATTCCTGTTATCTTCTGCCTGTTCGAATGAGTCGGTAGATGTTTTGACAATTTGATCTGTGCAATTAGTGCATGTGGTAACAATTTACTAACGAACCAATTTGAAATTTAAATTCAAATATATGCATGCATGCATGCATGTGTATACCCGAACGTTTACTAGTGTGCGTGTTTTTATGCGTATGCATAAACAACCTGATACGAATGTTAACAAAGAATTTTATAGCTCAACCTGGCACTTGTTTTAAATGGCTTTTCTTTTTTTTTATTTTTTATTTTTTTTTTTATATAATAATAAGTCTATGATTTTGTGTTATTTTACTGAAAGCATGCATAGTTGTGTGCAAAGAAAAGAGACAAAGGCAGAGAATGCGTCGTATATAAAACGAGGTGGAGAGAAAGTTTTCTGTTATTTGAAACAGTAACAGTTCAATAGCAGTTCATTAAAAGCATCTTCATGTTATTCTCGAGCAAAAAATTCTTTGTCAGCGTATAAAACTTACCTTTGTTGTGTGTAGTGAAACGTTTGTTTATGTGTTCATGTGTATGTATTGCTGTTCCTTACTAGGCTTTCGTTAGTTTTCGTTTGTAGATACAACACTTTCAATGCATCAATAAACGTAAATCCAAGAGAATGGCATAAAAGTACAAAAAAACAAAAAAAAAAAAAGCCTTAAGTTGTAACCGACGAAGAACAATCAATACAATGCTTTCAAGCCACAACTGTTGGAAGTGGTAGTTGCACCTTGGCAGCACTACCAGCGTTCTGCAAACTACTAGACACAATGGTTACAATAGTCTGCCTACAATGAAACAGTCATTTAACAGTCCGTTTGTTTTGTTACCGTATTTTATATCGCTTACAACGGCTAATAAAATTTTCTGAATTGCATTTGTTTGCCTTTTCGATTACTCAGTTTCTTTTGTTTATTTTTTTACATTTAAATTTCATATTTTTATAAACGATTCAACATTTTTATCATATGCACTTTAATTAGTCCACATGTTTTTCATTATACATATACGTAACATCATACATATATGTAATAGGGATATATACTCATACGCGTAAAACCACTTGCGGTTTGTTTAACTGTATATTTTAAATATGCATTGAAATCATTAGAAATACTCTCAACTGCAGGCAAATGCGCAACATTTGGTTAAACAGCCAAATGTTAACACAAAATCATAACATACTTGCATATACACAAGTGTACACATGCGAATATATTTGCGAATTTATATATGTCCTACTAATATGGAGACTATTAGTTGGTCATACATACATAAATAAAAAATGACTGCGTTGAAAATGAGTGTTGAAAAGCTTCATTGTTTTGCATGCAGACTTCAACGTCGGTTAACTGGTGATTGTGTGGTAAAGAAATAATAAATTTTAATTTGTGAAAATTTTCATTTTCATTTGAAAAATTTAGTATACAGTGAAAAAAAAAAAATAAATAAAAACGGCAAGCGAACAAATTTCTTCTGTGGCTAAATGCATATTCATGGTTTTCAACCAGCAATTTTCAGGTCTATATAGATATTCATAGAAAAAAGACCGCAATACACAGGTACTCACATCACCCGCATATACAGACAGATACACATCACGTAAATAAATATATCACATATCTTTATACACGGAAAGAAATTCAACAATATTACGAATTTAGTTAATCCACTAATTTTTATTGCGGACTCAAGATTAGACAAATCAATGCATCCAACTATATATTAAGCATCTAAGATTTATATTATACATTATACTTTTTGGTTTACTGTCATATAAACATACCATTTTCTTTGTTATAGCAATTCAGTGAATGAATGAATTGTTTTGAAGGCTCATTTGGAACGCTTGCATATGCATGCACACAATCCAAATTACTAAGTAGAAATGTTTATTCCACCACCGAAGAATGGAAGAATTTTGTCGAATTGTTTGCAACACCCAGAAGGAAGCTTCAGTGACTCCACAAAGTATATATATGCTTGATCAGTCTGTCCGTCTGTGTTTAGTAGAAATTCTCGTGCGCAGGTTGATATTGAAAATGGGCCAAATCGTTCGAAGAACGAACCCACATTCAAATGTAAATCGAGAACACCTCTGATTTGACTCATTTTCAACACAAACCTGCGTGCAATAACTTTCAATGTTTTTGGCAAATTTGGAGCCGATATCTTCACTTTTACGACCAGGAGATTGTTTGCCACAGATATTACACAGGCGGACAAATGAGCTGACGAACAGACAGACATGCTTAAATCTATGCTAAATTTGATGCTGGTTGAGCATATATACACTTTGTGCGATCTCGGAAGTTTTCTTCTGGGCATTACAAACAAACCCCCCACCCTCGGTAGTGGGCATAATAAGCTGAAAACATCTCCGCTTTTTGAGTGTTTTGTTAATACTTATAGACTGCAAAATATAAATTTCCACGTATTCCATAAAAATATAAAAAATCTGCCTCGCCCACCTATCCACAAATTTAGTTTTTTTCCTCTTTTTTTTTAAGATAAAAATGGTGAATATAAAAGATTCGGAATAACCGAATATAATTTTCTTTTAGTTGTTTGAACTATAAATATAATAAAAATATTGTAAATTAAGAAGCAAGAAGAAAAGTCATAGTCACCTAAAGGTGGCAAATGTTTGTTATTTATTCAAAGTCAATCTACCAACTAAAGAACTTATCTGTTGACTGTACGGCCTTGCTTTATGAAATTCATTGACAAATTTGTTATATCTATACTAACTGGGGAAATATTATTATTATTATTATTATTATTATTATTATTATTATATACTCTAAACTAAAGAAATTAACTCCCTTAGACTAGAAAGATGAGAGCACTATCAGCTTAGGCTATCAACTGGAAATATAAACGTCAACTTTGATCTATTTACAAGAGTAGAACAAAGAAGAAAGAACAAGGCTAAATCGATTTACAATCTTAGGCTGATTGCAAATACATAGATGAAAGTGAATTTCTAATTTAAGAGTGTGGCGAACAAATTCTTATGAATGCAACAGGATCTTAGACTAAATCGTAGAAGCCGATCATGTCAAATAACTTGGTAATTGTGTGTGTGTGTGTGTGTATGAGAGAGAAAGAGAGAGAGATAGAGATAGAGACAGAGAGAGAGAGAGGTAGATAGGGAGAGAGAGGGGGAGAAAGATAGTCCGAGAGAGAGAGAGAGAGAGAGAGAGAGAGAGAGAGAGAGAGAGAGAGAGAGAGAGATAGAGAGGTAGAGAGAGAAAGAAAGAGAGATATAGAGAGAGAAAGAGAGAGAGAAAGAAAGAGAGAGAGAGAGAGAGATATCAGGGAGATAAGCTTTGCTGCAAAATTCAAATTAGAAACTTAAGCCTTAAGGCTTACACAAGTGAAAGAGTTTCAAATTAATTTCATATGCATTCTTCTCAATGTATACTGAATTTATTCGTGCAAGTAGGCGGAGTGTGAACCATAATTGTTGCTAAATTTACTTGATATTCGTGTGTTATGATTACAGTTGCTTTTACTGCTGTTACTGCTGCTTCTCTAGTCGTTGTAATGTTCAGGCGTGAATATTCATGAATGGTAATATTGATGCAATTGATTTTTCCGGTTATTTAATTAGAAATTTACACGAGAATACAAATATACGCACGTATACAAGGAAAAACTGAAGCATGTGTTGTTGTTAACCGAGAAAAAAAAAACTGTATGCATTTGTTAGCAAATGCCACAACCTATAGGCCTACTAAAAGGGAATTATTAAAGTTTTTAGACGAGCTTGACAAACATGCATACGTGTTTGGCCAGTTCATCCTTTAATATAATAGTAATTTGCAATTGCTGCGTTAATTTGATTTTATCTATAATTTAAAATGTTAAATTTATCCATTTGTAATTTTTTTTTTTTTTTTTTGGTCTATATAAGTATGCAAATGCGCGTTCTATATTTATATTCCATGCTGTGTGGTCCACCAGGTTCATTATACTATATGTAACCCTTAGATGTATACTTAAAGGCGTCCAAGAGTCGATTTATCCAAGCGAATAGGTTAACGAACTTAACTAATCTGACTCACTAAATACTAATTCAAATCGTATAAAATGTAGATAAGATTGGATTAGATTCTAAAAACTATCAGAATTAATTCTGGAATAGAATATTCATTCGAAAAAAAACTTGAAAACCGTTCGATTTAGATCGATTAGAAAATATATCCAGCATCTTTCATCCTTTCACCCCCCCGTAAGATTTTCTAAATAAAAGTTTTAGTTTTTTACTTTTTCAAAGGTACACATACTTTTACAGATTACATTTTAGATAACAAAAATGATTGAATTAAAGTTTATATTGCCCGCATAGGCGGCGTAACGTTGCAGATGGTGTGTACCAAAAGTTTTGTCAAACTCTAAAAGTTTAGTCAAACTTTCTTTTTTTTTTTTTTTTATTATTATTTAGCTTTTTGTTGGTTTTCTCTTCTTGCTCTTATTAATATTGTTTTTACTTATATTATTTGTATTATGTTGGTTGGCAAATTGTTAGTATTGACATTATGCGGTTCCGTTGCATTCCCACAATTATTTGTTTTATTTAACAAAACTCAAACAGAAAATAAAAAAATCCAAAAAAAAAAATCCATTTGGTTGTTGTTCGCTATTATTTATTGATGTTATAAAGGTGTACGTAAAAAAGGAAATTTAAACAGCAATAACAACAATATTCGCAATTGCAGCTGTGGCATTTATTTTGGATGGGCTTTTATAATTGAGCCGCTTTTGTGGCATCAAAGGATCTAATTACAATTTTAATTTATTTTCAATCACACATCGATGTGCAAATACAAATAGATGGCATACTCATATTGGATAACATTGTTAAGGTATAGTCAGAATGTACCCAAATATTCACGTTGCCTATACACGGATACACTAACACCCTTTTTACCTGTGCGCATACATAATTCAAAGAGAAATGGAAAATGCAAAAATATTCAAATCTGCAAAATTCAATTATTGGTATTAAAGTGTTACAAAGCTAGAAATAATCAAATAAAATATATATTTATTATTCAACACAACAACAAAATTGAAAAAAATATTTATTCACATGATATTTAAATATAAAATCAGATAACTATTCACACATAGAAAATTTCGACAACAAAATATATATATATATTTATATATACACAGTGAAACCATTTTAAAATATCAAAAAGTTTCATTACGAATCAAACGTTACATGAGTGCGTTTGTGTGATATTAACGGTAATGAATGAAAATTCATTTATTCTCCCTTCTTTCGAGCAATTTTAAAATTCATTTAATTCTTCAAAATACCTATTTGCGGTTGTTAACGCCTCTTCCCTTAATCAAAATCATTCCAAGTTAACTGGACACTTCATCAATTTATAGTGGTACTCTTTCAATTTTATAACAACCCCGTGAGAACACGTTTATGAGGAAAAGTATTCTCATGAATCAAAATAACTTTTGCTTTGTTGAGGTGTTTATCGCATTACCGCATGTTAATCTAACGAAAGCGGCATCCGTTCCAACAACTAAAAATGAAGTCTTAACCGTTACTTACGATATTTTATAGTTAATTCAAATGAGATGCGTATGAAATAAACTTAATGAAATACAGTTAGTATAAGATCAAATCTTGTAAATAATAAATCATTTCTGCAAAGACTTGGAACCGAAATCATTATTAACGTCTGTTCATAATGGGTTGGCAACTAAATAACAGCCGATTTCACTTATAGATGTCTCTCACTCACATTTTTATGGTATCCGTAAATGTTATGATCTTCTTCTTCTTATATATGTCAGCTGTCATCCTTATCTAGCTGTACAAGTTCATAGAGGAGATATTTTCTTTAAGCCTTTTTGTTACTTCAACATTAATATGGAGAGCAAGCGCGAACATTTCCGCCCAATTTTGCGTTATTATTTTCGTAAGGGAAAGAACGCAGTGCAAACCGTCAAAAAATTATGTGATGTGTATGGTGATGAAGCCCTTGAAGAAAGGCAAGGCCGAAATTGGTTTGAAAAATTCCGTTCTGGAGATTTTTCTCTTAAAGATGACCAACGTTAAGATCGACCAGTTGAGGTTAATGGGGATGAAATCAAAACCATCATAGAAGCGGATTGTCATGTAACTACACGGGAGATTGCAGAGAAGTTAAATTTTTCATATAGCATGAGAAGCATTTAAAACGTGGCGGTCTCGTTAAGAAACTGGATGTTTCGGTTCCGCACGATTTGTAAGAAATTCATCTCACAAAGCGCATTAGCGCTTGCGAATTACTGCTTAAATGCAATGAATATGATCCGTTGTTAAAACGAATCATCACTGGAGACGAAAAGTGGATCGAAAACTATTGCGGTGCATGCCTAATTAGTCATCGCAAATCACTTCAAAGGCATATAAGATGTTATTGTCTATTTGGTGGGATTGGAAAGTTGCGGTGTACTTTGAGATGCTTCCAAGGAACCAAACCATTAATTCAGAGGTCTACTGTCGGCAATTGGACAAATTGAATGCAGCGGTCAAGGAAAAGCGACCAGAATTGGTTAATCGTAAAGGTGTCATTTTCCATCAGGACAATAGTAGGCCATACACTTCTTTGGCCACTCGGTGAAAATTGATGGATCTTGGTTGGCAATTGATGGTACAACCACCATATAGTCCTGATCTTGCGCTATCGGATTACCACTTATAACGATCCCTGACTAACTTTCTTTGTGGTAAAACTTTCAACGATGGGGACACTGTAAAATCTCACTGAACTCAGTTTTTTGCCGAAAAGGATCAGACTTTCTACGAGCATGGAATTTTTAAGTTGTCAGGTATGTATCGCAAGCAAATTAGGGTCCATCTGAACGCACAAAAAGGCAAAAATAAGAAAAAGTTTAAACAAATTGGATTTTTAAAAGATGTGTTAAGGCCTATACCTCACCGAAACGCACACTCGACCAAAACTATTGCTGCTGACAATTTATCAATTTTTTTTTTGTTTTTTTTTTTTATGTGAAATTGAGGATATGGATGTTAAAGATATGTGTTTTCATAAGGACAGTTTAAGCATCGTTACGCGCGGAATTTCCGGGATATATAATTTTTGATGATGTGAATTGGCCACCAAGATCATACGGTTTACTAACGTTTTCCCTTTTTTTGTGGAGTTACGCAAAAGATCGATTTTATGCGAATAAACCTGAAAATCTTTGCGTTTTGAAAACGAACATCCGTCAAGTTAAAGCTGAGTTATTGCACGCTATGTACAGACAAGTAATCGAAAATTACCTCAAAAGATCCTAGTCCTCTAAGAGGGCACGCGGAGGACATATTAAACAAGAGCAAGGTCCAAACAATATATTGAAAAAAGAAATTAATCCAAATTTCCATCAAAAGTTTTTTTTTTGTGTTTACTACAAAACTACAAAATAGATGACCCTTTACTGGAGTCTTAGAATATTACGAATGTAAAGTATTCTCACAAATCTAATAGTTTCGTATGTAATAACTTGTCCTCCGAAGTATATGATGCCATTTGGTAATCGTTAAAGGGATCATATATCTGGAGAGGGAGGTTTTACTGTATATTCGCAAATACCTACAAAAGTGGCTTTTTGTGAATTGATTTTTCATAAAAACGTAAAAAAAAATGTGCTCTTGGTTTTTTATATTGAAGTAATTTAGAAAGTAAAGCAATTTAAAAGTTTTGGTACATACCCATATATATATATATATATTTATATATATATTGATATATATATTGATATATATATATATATTGATATATATATATATTGATATATATATATATATATATTTATATATATAT
>KK351033.1:630396-822899 GCA_000671755.1 Glossina brevipalpis
TATATATATATATATTGATATATATATATATATATATATGGATATATATACATATATATATATATGTATGGATATATATACATGGATATATATACATATATATATATATGGATATATATACATATATACCCTTAAAACCGGACTTTTTTAAAAACTCTGCTTCGCTTCTATAAATATTCCTCTTGAAGTTGTTTGTTTGGCTTCATTTTACCAATTTTTTTTATTAATATAATAATTTCTATTTTTTTTAAAACACCGCATTTCCCGCATTTCAAAGTAACATAATTTAGAAAAATGGCTTTCACATGTGTTTAAAATACGAAGTATAGCTATTACATCGTCGTCCGAACTAGTACATCAAGTGTCATGGCATTCAGTATATTAAGTGAATGCAGGTTTTCGCTTTTAGAGAAACCTTGAATTTCAAAAAATGTTTTATACGTTAAACTAAAAAGAAAAATAAACACACTCATCAACCATAGAAGGTTTCGTTTAGGAACTGGCTTTAGAAATGTCCCGCATGATTAAATTAAAGGAAAACTGCCCTATCCCTCATCATCATTGTGTGCTTTGTTATACGAAAAAAAAAAAAAAAAATAAAACCAAATGTTCACAGTCTCGTTGTGAAAACTCATTAGCGCTTTGTTCATGCATCATATCCAAAGATTGGTAAACACCTTCTCTTTAATTGTATAATATTTCAGCTTATTATACTAATTAATAAATTTTTTACGCTTGAAAGGAACTCAAACATTGTAAAAATGTTATAACTTTTCCAAAAAAGTACAGTTTTTTCTATGCATTTGTTTCAGACCAAATTTTAATAATTATAATTACATTAACGCTAGGATCCCTAGTTAAGAGCTATAGCTCTGCTAATGTAGAATTTTAATGGCTTTCTATTAAAACATTAAAGAAATAAATACGTACGAGTCGATCAACAACGGGAGCATGATATGTATTCATATATATATATATATATATATATATATATATTTAAATGGATAAACTATGCAAGTAAAAAAGGTAAAATAAAAAAACAAAAAAATATGATTAACAGATAACGAACAATGGGTATTTGTAAAACGTATTTTTAAAAATGTGTAAGCCACGCAAAAGTAGACGGCTAATATGGATTAGATTTGATGAAAAATGTAACAAACTTTGAGAAAAGCTTATGCAACCGTATGTAGATTAGAAAATGTCTGCAATAATACGAAAACGTTTTTATTCAGTTGGATGAGAAACACACACACACTGTCAAGTAAAATATAACGATGTAAGCAATATTAACTCGTGACATCCGTTTAATATCTCTTCTTTCGTTTTTTAGCTGAAGGGAAGAAGCTAGTGCCAGAAACCGAACCAAAAGTGATTTTTTTTTTTTTGGATGGAAGAAAAAGCTTTAGAATAATAACATTCGAGCAAGCCATTGAGAATATATTTAAGTATTAAAAAAAAATACTAAAAAATTTCGATAACGAAGATATTCTGATGTAACGTTTATAAAGTAGTGTGTCCGAGACAAGTTGAAATGAAAAAAAAACGCTTAATTAACATCCCTATGCATAGCGAAATGGAAGCGAGATGAATGTTACAAATATTGATTATCGTGCGACCGACGAGTATTTCAATTAATGTTACTGCGATCAAAAAATTATTTATTCTCTCAATTCAATTCCTTTCATCGCTATCATAACAGTCAAATAATATTTTTTTCTTAACAGTTTGACCTGGCGCGGTGAAAATTCATTCATTCATAATAAGCAACATCGCGATAATCGATAGAAACAAAGTTGCGTATTTGTTGACAATTTTCGTTCGTCTCGTGGACAAGCCATAAATTTCAAATGTATCTCTTAAATAGTTTGCTTTACTATCACACACTTAAGAAATTGTGTATTGACTGACTTGTGTAAAGTAGGATTAAAGGAAGCAAAAAAAAAAAGGACGAACATTTTTGATGAGAAATTGATGAATTTTTCAAGAGGCAATGGCCTCTCTCATATGTAATTTCAAAAACTTTTATTTTACTACTTAAATGTGCAAGGACTTATTCAAGTTATGCAAGGACTGCAATTAGCGCAGAAATTATTGCTCTATTCATTACATGATTTTGGCAAGCCACCAGAAATGGAGTAAAGAAATTACAAAGATCTCTTGATTAGTTTTGTGGATATGACGAGAGAATGTATTGAAAATAAATAATATATATTAGCTCGCTTAATAATTGTTTCCATTATATTAGTCGACGTATATTCAAAGTGATTTAAAGGACGAAAGGCGAGATTAACATAAAAATTTAAATAAAGTTTTTTAATGATCGTGAATGGCAATGACTAAGCAGAGACACGGCATTACCTTTCACGGTTATGCTTTCGATTTAATCTAACAATGAGAGAAGAGCTTAAGTATTTTTAGTGTTTTGATGGGAGAACTTGTGTCATCTCAACTGACGTTAAACAAACTTAAAAACATTTAAAATATATTTTAGATAACTAACGAGCTGGTATTACGCAACAGATTAATTTGAACGTTTCGTTGTTTAAATAATACCTAAAAATGAATTTTCGCAGAAATGTTTTGTATAATCTCGAAAATTTGTTGTATCTGTGTATACGTTTCATATGGAATAATACAATAGAAAGCTTATGTAGTAACACACAAAAATATATACATAGCATTTGATTTAAATGAAATCCCATCATCCATAAATCCTTTTTGCAGTAGAATACCACCCAATGTACAATAAACGTATAAATGAACGCACAGGGTACATAATCTGCTTATGTATGTATGTTTGGTACTTGGTGTGGTTACCGCAGAGTTTAGCTTAACTAACAGAACATTAAACACAAGCTTTTGTGCGAAGCGTTTCACTTCATTCTCTTCTTTTACTTGTAATCATAATCTACATTTACAGCCATATAGATATATACGCACAAGTTAATGTTTTTGTTATGGCTATTTATTATTATTGTTATGGAAGTCATGTACTCTGCCTTTATATATATAGACACACACATATATACATATATATATATACATATACTTACACAAAGAAGTGTATATGCATATGTGTACGTATTTCATTGTATTTTGTGAGGTTTTCAATAATTCACCAAAGTTGTCAGTTTGATTAACGCAACAATTCGTAATTTCTGACGCTTGGACAACAATAACATGCTAGCAAAATAAGGCAAACCGAAAAGCCGCCAGTAGGTCCAGTCAACCAAACGACCAAGAAGGTTGAACATGCTGGCTCACCATTGTCACATGTCCGGAGATTATGAAAGTGAGTGAATACACACTTACATGTAAGATACATGTGTATGTATGTGCGCTTATATACTTGTATGTTGATTCTATTCTGTTATTGTTACGGTTTTTGTATTTCGGCAATATCTGGATGCCATTGCACAAATCATTTCTCATCAACTCTAAGCAGTATAGTAATTGCGTCTGTATAGGAAACTTTGCACATTTAATGTCCGACTGGTGTTTGGTTGTTATCAAAGTGTAACAGAAATATATATACATGTACACAGGCACACACACACACACACACACAAAGAACCAACTACAATATATGAACAACGTTACTTGAATATTATTTATGATTGTATTGTATGACATTATATGTGGCACATGGAAGTTTATAATGGTCGGTAAAATAATAATAAACAAAATTCTCTCTTTGTACGTATGTAATAAGTAATCAATTAACCTAAAGCCTTGCTAAAAGCGTATCAAAATAAATATGTATCGTTCTATACCCGAAATAATGGCAAATAATCTAGTCAACTAAGTCAAATCATTCATGAAGTCAGGATGGGTGTGAAAGTTCTATACTTATGTTGAATTTCGTTTCATTAGTAAGATGTACGCGTTAACGCACATTTTGTATATTATGTACGTAAATTTATATATGTTTTATGCTGCTGCCATAAAGATTTATGCCAATAATCATAAGCCAAGTATGTCTAAAGCGTATTAATATAAGCTTAGACGTCAACAAGTGTTGATGAGGTTGACACACATGTAGATGATAATAATCTTTAGAGCAAGATATCTTATTAAAATTATTTCAACCCAGGTATACGTTATATAATATAATATATATGTATATTCTAACATCCACACACACAAGTAAGAAGGCGATTAATATAAAATTAGCACTTCTCCCACTGTTGACTAATTTAAAGACTACAATAAATATTCTTAAATGTGGTCTATTATAATGATAGTAAAAAAAAACAAAAAACAATATACATTTCCGTCCAAGCGTTCAGGCATCAAATGAATGTTATATTATTCTCTGTGATTAAGAATGAATAAATTATTTTAACGTTTATTCCCTACACCTTTGTTGATCCTTCAATTAAAATTAATTTCTAATTACATATCCTTTGTTCAAAAAGATTTTTGAATGTTGCTATATCACCACAAGCAATAGACGACAAACATATTACTATTATTATTATATTGAATAATTTAATGCAAAATTTAGAGGACTACTGGAGAGTGTTATACACTCAGCGGCAGCTGATATTTTCAATGAAATTTTAGGAAAATTTTACAAAAATTTTTAATTTCATTATTGAACGAAAAAACGTCGTTGTTCGGAAAGGGCTGTAATCCACAAAAGTGTCGACGTAAAGAAGAACGCAACCCTGATATGGTGCATGAGAAGATGAATTTGTTAAATGATTTTGATTCTCAGGAAGCTTCTAAGCTAAATCGAACGATCATTCACTAAACAATTCGTTTAAAAAGTTGCCGATTTTAATAAGGCTTCACTTTCTCATCAAATTTATGCATACTCGCAATAGATTATACCATCGTAGACATTGACGAAATTAATTTATATTATATTCACTTGAAATTATTTATAGAACGTAGAAACCTAAAGTACAAAATTATAAAAAGTTGAACATACAAACCAATACATGAAAACATAAAAAATTGACAGTAGTTCGTAAGGGAATGTAAAACAAAGCATTTGTATACAGGCATATGAACACAAATACAAACAAATCTAAACATTCAGAACTTTTGATATTAATTTTAAATTACGCTGCCCTTCATCTCGGGCATTTGCTGTTTATCACAGCTTTATATAATTGAAACTCGATCATTACCGAAAATACATACGAAGTCAATGTAACAAAAATTCTCAAAATAGATGCTTAATAACCCAACTATAATCTTCCACGAACACTCTGGTATTCATCTACGGGATACATAGAATTGTTTAAACAGATTACACAGAATGTGTACATCTCTGGATTTAGACTTTGTGCATATTTCACTTCACTTTCCGGTTATTCGAAATTATTTTGTGGACTTTTTTGATGTTTTCGTCGGACAACAGCCTCTTTGGGGCGTCCACTGCATGCACCGTCCTCGGTGCTCATTTCGCCTCGTTTAAATTTAGCAAACCAATTCTCTACGGTTGATTCTCCTGATGCAAACTCCGAATAAAGTTTATCAAGCCAAGCCTTGGCTTCAATAGTATTTTTTTTCGCCAAAAAGCAATGATTTATTTTTACACGAAATTCCTTTTTATCCATTTTTTCAAAGTAACAAAAGTTGTTGCATTAAAAATTCTGTAACTCATATACTAATAGTGCAATAGCTGTCAAATTTATACACGTGTCTTTTGAAGATTAATACACGTAGGGCCATCTATGTGTCAGCCTAAGAACTTTTCAGCCCACCTGTTATATCGAAGTGTAACGAAGAGAAGAAATGCCAACCTGACGAGTATTATAAAGTTGAAAAACAAAGTTGAAAGAAAGTGAAAAGGAGAAAATTTGTGTTCGCAAAATTCTTATATAGACGCAACAAATATTCCGTGACTCAATATTGTTTTCTTATGTTTTTTATTATTCTTTTTCCAATTTGTATCGCGCTTCATTTTTATAAGAATAAATTTAATTAAACTTTTCCCTTATATAAACTTATAAACGCTTCCTAAGCGGATATATGACCTTTTTTATATGTATACGTAACGCATTTGCATAGGAAATCATATAAGAAATTCTTAAATCAGACTTTAACAGGATAAAGCTAAGCGATTCTAATTACAGTTAGTGAGAGATATTGCAGGCTAAGCTTAGTAGTTCAAAAAATTATCGGACGTATGTGTCCTTTTCTTGATTATAAGTCAATAATTGTTAAAAATTTGAATTTCGAAGAGAATAAAAACAATTGTTTGTCAATAAAAGGTATTTCATCCTAAGCTTAGCATCTAAAAAAATTCTCTGACGAATGTTTATTAATTAAACCTTTTTTTTGATTATAAGTTGATCAATGCCAAAAATTTGCTTATTGAAGGAGTTTATTTCAGCTAAATGCTGACGATAATCCGAATTGAAAGCTCTGACTGCGTTTTCATCAACTGGATATCTGCACGACCGATTTATGGATTCAAATAAATAGAAATATTTGCATATCTTTGGTATTTGGTTTCAAGGGAACGGAGCTACATGCCACAGTTCAGTAAAAGGTGCCTTATTGAAAATTCTAAGTAACGCTTAAGATGAATACAGCGACTTTTTTGCTTACATTGTGTTTTATGTCATTTTTGAAAGTATGTTAAAAGATTGCATACTTGCATACAAATCTAAAGCGGCATGCGTGTCTGTGTATTTAATCATCGATATACAGAGAGTATAACAGTACATTCATTACCTAAATACCTCACGATTTATTGTTTCTACAAATTTCTGTCATTGTCGTTTTCTTCTTGAACAGTTCTTACTAAACGCTCTCTCGTGTTTATGTCAGAAACCATTGACATGTGGAGACCTCAAATTCGAAAGGCCAGAAACAAAAAAAAGCAAGAAAACTGAACTGAAACCAAAAACAGAAAAACATCAGACAAACATTATGTGACAACTGAGATTTTCTCCAAATTCATGAACATTTTTTTTTCTGCCGCCGTGACTTTTTGTTCTTAAGTCAAAACGGCTAACTAAAAAGGTAAAAATCAATAAAAGTTTAACCATAAAAAAAACAAAAAAACGAAAATAAATAAAAAGAAAGAAAAAGCAAAGCATCAAGCAACAACGCAAGCTGCTTAAAGAAAAGATCCTTCTGGAAGAGAGAACTGAAAAAAAGTCCATAAAAAAATCTATAAGAGAAACGTTTACATAAAAACGCACTAAAGGTGGAAAAAGTGGTTATTGCTTTTACAATTCTCGGTCAATAAAAAAATAACACCCCAAATATGGGAAAATGGATCGCGACTTTGATTCGAATGTGTCGCGTCTTCTACCGCAATTTACTGTTGGTTGAATGCTTGTGACATTTCCGATACGCAATATTTTCCTTTGTTTTATATATATTTGATGTTCTTTTTATTGTTGTTGTTGTCGTTATTATTATCATTTTCAGTTTTTAATGGTGTTTGTATTTTTGTTTGTGCTTTATTGTTTATTATTTGATTATTGTATACTGTAAGAGTCTTTAAACAACATTTTAAAGAAAGCGAGTGAAAGAAAAAAGTCAAAGCAAATTCTAAGGCCGCAAGTTTGCAAATGCATCAACAATTTATCAATTATAGCTGGCGTCTGATAGACGCAAGACTTACACACTTTACGAATTGTTGACATGCGAGCATTCCGGTTTTAAGCGCCACACATTAGTGTATTAGTATAAATGCTACAAATAATTAACAACATCTGTTGTCTTATGTTATAAGCAAGAAATCGTATAAAAAAAAATTTTTTTCATTTAAGTTTAATGAACTTTTGCTGAAATAAATAAATGTTTCTAATACTATACAGTACACATACTGATGGATTGATTAGCGGATTTTGAACTTGAGCGCCTCATTATGTTATTATATGAAAAAAAAAAAAAAAATTGAATCATAGGTATCACCAGTAGTTAATTTCATACCATGAAACAGAAACTAATCACATTATCTAACTGTACACATATATATTTATATTTTTGGTTCTTCGAACCGGATGGTAATGGTTAAAATTTAAATTAAACTACAAAGAAAAATATAAGCGAAAAAACATGTTTACAAGAAACATGTTTACAAAATAACAATATTAACCCTTCGGTGGTCTGTATGATTAAGTGCGTGTATCTTATAATAATATTTAAAAAACTCAATCAAAAAAAAATTTGTTTAAATCAATTAATACAATAAAATTCAAATCGCTAACAAATAAAATAATAATCGCAATAGAGGTAATTAACTCACACAGTCAATACCATTTTATCGTGAATTGTCAATGATACAGTAAATGAAGTTCATTTATAAGGTAAACCTAGAAAAAAAGACAGTGTTATATTCCTCTAGGTATACGTTACTAGAATTATCTATCTATTAGGAAAATGCAGAAAAATAACACTCTAAAGCTTGTTTTTAATTACACCAGTTATCAAATAAAGAATTTCTTCATTCGCTTTGTAACTTCTGAAACAGTCAAGATACCTGATAATATATAAAAATCTGTTCAACACACACAAGGATATTAATGATTTTATTCATTTTTCTTTTGTTGACTTGATTAAAGTGAAATCAACAAAAATTTGGAAATGGGAGCACATATGTCCTTTCTCTCTCCCATCTGTCCCTTCTTTCTACGCCAAAAGCCTCACCTCATTTATGAACATGTAGAGGATATCCTTTGAAAACGATTATTTAAATTATTTTTGTCAACATAAGAAGTACTGCACTTATCTAGAAAGTTTCGATTGTTCAGAAGATCCTCTGTACAATATGTAACAGAAACTTCATGAAGTATATATAAATCTATGAGATCAATTTGTCCGTCTTTCTATCTAATACATTTTGAAATTGGATTTTCATAAAATACGAAACAAAAAGGACAAAGCTTAACACATGTGTCTTTTGATTCAATTCCATAAACTATATTTTCAGATAGATTTCAATATTTGTTCATTAACATCACAACACAAGAGCATGCAAATCAAATCTTGAAAAAGCAAAAATTTTAGCAGCCCTTCACTTTTTTTAATTGTTCCGTTATTATTATATTTCAACTATTCCCTGCAGTATGAATCTTTCATTTAATGTAATATTGTACCGTTAAATTATCCATTAGTCATAGGTTTTAGAAACTACGCAAAATAAGTGTGTTGTTCATCACACTTGTCCGGTCGCGCAAACTCATCAACTGTTCTTGGAATTTTAATTGTCACAAATATTTGCACTCAAGATTAAACTTGACAACACCTGTAATTAAAAAACAACTTAAGCGAAAATTTTAAAACATTTTTATCAGTAATTAGCAAAAACCCTATAAAGATCACAATCTAAGGTCTACAAGAACGGTTATTAGAACGGCTAGCTCTTTCAACAGAAATAATTTCGGAAACACTTATTATGTTGAATGTGATTTATGTTATTACAAGTAAAACTAATTTTAAAATAATTACTTAATCGCTGATGATGATGACTACTGCTTCAGTTTTTTATAATTGTGCGATCTTTTTTTTCACTGTTTTAGACGATATCGTTCTTCACTCTATTCCTTCGCCTCTATCATTTGTAATTTTTCATGATTATACTTTTCCACTCGAAAATTGATTAACAACTGTTACTGTTTGGTATGTGTTTACAAACTTTTTCCAGTATTTATCTGAAGGGTGTTAAAAAATGGACAGATATTTGCAGTTTTAAAAATTTATCTATTTTAAATTTTTTGTTTTTTTTTTTGTGATGTTTTACTAAGTAATCGTATAGAGTGAAGTATGTGAAATCCTTTTAGGTATTAATAATCCTGGCATAAAAACTCTCCTATATGGAACTGTCGCCAAGCATTAATTTGCGGAAACTAATTAATTGCATTTCTGTCCTTCCTGATATTCCTAAGTCCCTAATGAGACTTCACCTCTTCTACAATTTGATGATAAAAGTACTTAAATAGTGCGATCTATCAAGGCTTCTCATTATGTTTTGGACTAGATTATAAAATCTTGAATAGTCTGTAATGTGTCCGGTTCTTATTTCCTTCCTAATGCCTACACGTCTGAACCAGCTGATATATAAGGGGCTCGACCTTGTCTACATGTGTTTGCTCAAATGAAAGAATTTTAAAATAACAAATAGTTCTGCCGTTCAGCCTATATTTCCTTAAGATTCACCCAAAGGCGAGTACAAGTTTCTTTTATTTTTCCGTTTTTTTTTTCCTTCTGATGGATGACTAACAAAAGGTCTTCTTATGTCTTCAACGACAGTTGAAAATGTCTGACACATAAAGGCGTTATACATTCTTACACTTACGATAGAATTTCAATTATCTATACGTACACACACACACACAATTAAGCACATAAAGCACATACGCATGCATAGATGACAATAACAATTTTTGAGCGTGTTTGTCGATTATAACGTTTTCGCGTGTATGAGGTCTAACATTTAAATGCATTTATGTCAAGCGAGGAGACAATGCAATTATAACAAGAACTCACCTTACAATTTAAAGCACTCTATGGCTTCCATCGTTATAATTACCGTAAATTGTTAATGAATTATGAAATACAAGAAATAATAGACGTATCGTAGTTAAACATTTAAAGACCTTTAATAAGTAAGAAGAATGGAAGAAAGTGCCCATAGATAAGTTTTCCTCGTTTATACATACAATACATACGCACGTGGTTAGAGTTCGAAGGTATCTGTCTAAATCGTCAAGGGACTTAATTTCATTACATTTAAATTCTGACTATTAGTCACAGCAATGGAGGATCAGTGGGTGTATGCGTTATCGCTATTGTCATTGCGGGGTTGTAAAGTAATTATTATTTACGCTTTAATGTGTAAGAAAGTAAACTTAAATGAACAATATTTACTATTATTATCATTATTGCATTAGTGTAATTATTACCGTGTACGGAAGTAATTCTTTTAAGCTCAAACATACAAACGTTGAATTTTCATTAAAGCACATTTTTAAATATCGATTGAACAAAAAGATTCATTTCATTTTATTACTGTTAAATAAAATTATGTCTTTTTCTACCTAATGCTTTCTTCTTTGTTTGTTCGCTTGATTTTCAAACTATAAAATTCTACATAAATATGTAATAAGTTCGATATTTAATCCTTAGCTTAGTTACGTTGGGTAACTGAGTACGTGTACGTTTATATTCAAGTATATGTGTTTGTACTTGTTCGCGTGTATGTACACTTTTGCATGCTAATGTATAGATCTCTTTTTTTTTTCTTCATTAAACGTATTTCCATTCGAATTTTATGGTTATTAAAAAGCAAACGTAACAACTGTTCACTTGACATCTACCAGCAACACAACTGTAAAGCAAAAAATAAAAAATAGAAAACGTATTTTCAATTTCCTTTAACTGAAATATTTATTTGTATATGTATTTGCTTTGCATGGGGTCCGAGTAAAAGTTCATTACTTTATTTCTCATTGTTTTCAATTATTTCGATTCGCTGATAATGCAGAAACATTATATAGCTTTAGTTCGGGAAGGCCAGGATTGATCTTTGTAAACATCGTTCGTCCTTTTGTTTTATATGTAATTCCATTTTTTCAATATTATTTCTATATTATTTCTTGTTGTAGATTGTGTTCAAAGATATGAAAATCTTCTTTGTGAACACGAATGAGACAAAATAAATTGGTGGTATATGGCAACGTGTATATGAGGTTTGTGTGTGTGTGTGTTTCTAATCTAATTGTGCTAAATACCAAGTCTACGATCTCTGTTAAGTGTTGTAGCCAAAAATGTAACTAGATTTTCGTTAAGAAAAATTAGATTGAAAAAATCTTTTGTTCAATAAAGCAGTCAATATATGAAAGGAGGGCGGGAACAAAAGGAATAAAAATAGAAAGTTTCATTCGAATACGTCTTCAATTTGAATCAATCAAAAGTAGTTAATTGATGGAAAAAAAGATCGTGATCGTAATGATTAATCGATCCTTGATTGGTTAGATTTTTTGGACGCTCCAATTCCCGGCTAGCTCAATTTGGCTTATTTCAACTTTTAAGCTTAAAAACAAAAACCAACTTATAAACGGTGCAATGTGTCAAAATTGTTATGGAAAAATCTTCGATGCAATTTATTTTCTATCTAGTCTAGTTTTTAAGAGATACCTATAATATATATCTGTATCTTTGCAGTGCTCCTTTCAGCAATATTGTTTTAATACTAATAATAATAATAACAAAAAAAAAAAAATAAATAAATAATAAAAGAAAAACAAGATGTGCATATGCAATCGTTAACTATAAGCGTATTGAGGAATCGATCGGGTCCATCTTTGGATCGAACATGCAGATGATTTTGAAAAATATCTACATAATCGTTATTCAGATTTATAGTCATAGAATTATAAGTTATAGATAAAAATAAAAAAAAAATGTTCGGCTTTTTTCGAGACTTCTTAAATTTCCTGTCTTTTGTGAATGTATCTGTTCGTAGATTCATTTTATAAACTTGTCTTCTTACTCGGTTAAAAAATGTATCTACGACATTTGAGCTTGCTATCTTCGCTTTTTTCTTTCTTTTGGCCACCGTAGTAGTTGAACTAAGCTAGAGAGACAAATTGAGTCATTTTTTTTTTGGTAAAAATAGCTACAAAACGTCGTTAGTTTTTGGCGTTGAATTGAATATATGAGCCAAGCACTCTATGCAATTCACTATTTAACGTTGCGTAAGTAGCAGCACGTCCTTGATCCATTAAATATTTGTTCAGTGCGCGTTTTCTGCATTGTTTTCATTTCTCTAAACACACAACAACATAACTTCTGCTGTAATCAGTTATTAGAACTGAACTATATTCGGCAAATTATTTTTTTAAAAAAATAATGTGTTCGTGTTATGTTATCTTCGTGTTAGTGAGGCTACGAAATTCTTGAATCGTATATATTTTTATTACGTATTACGTATTTTCTATACAGTAATTAGGTTTGCTTTAATTTCACTTCGAAAAACTATTTCGTTTTTCGTCAAAGAGCAAAGACTAAATTACCGTTCCGAGATATGACGCCTCTTTTATTTAACTACAGCTCTTTTGAAGGTAAAGAAAACGTAATATATATATATACTGTAGCGATCATAAATGCGCGAACATAAATAAAATATTTCGTCATTTAAAACAAAAAAAAAATGTGTATCCAGCAGATCTTTCCAGTTCACCTAAGATCAAGAGGAGAAATAAGTCAAAACTTTCTTTTAGACCCAATGTAGATATAAGTAAAGGTATATATGAGTATATTCTTTTGTGTTCTTTTTTATGTTCTCTCATTTGAAATTTTTTAAAAGAACATTTCATTAACAATTCTCAGGCAGCCAAGCGAACCGAATCAAATCGAGTTGTCGCAGACGCTGTTGTGTGGACAATGTTAAAGAGCAGTTGTTGATGTTGTTGTTATTATTGTCCGGCCAACCAGCAGATGAAAAACAATAAAAACGCTTAATGATGTCAGAGTTGCTATAAAAAAATGCCATAAAATGTCAAAAAATTATTGAATTTATGTTACGTACAATACGTAGTTCTTAGTTGGAAATGCAGATGTTCAGTTGGAGTTACATCGCGGTAACTGGGAAAAATTTAAATTTGTTATTGTTTCTTCATTGTAACTGTTGTTGTTGTTGCTTTTTTTTTTTTTTTTATTTCATATTAATAAGAAAAAAATTTTACATTTTATGGAAATTTCACTTGATTAGTATTCAAAAAGTTGTTGAAAATCAAAAAGAAAAACACAATAAATGCTTACAATATTTATTTTAAATCTGTCTTTTCCCTCTCTTCCCTCGTCTTTCTCTGTCTATCACTCAACACACTTTCTTACACTCACTCTCTATCTCTCTTTCCGTCTTTCTGTCTTTCTGTCTTTCTGTCTTTCTGTCTATCGTTGTCCCACTGTTTAATATGGTTTTTCTTTTACTTTGCATGGCAGCAAATTATATGAATAAGAAGAAGAAGAAGAAGAATATCTTTGAGAAAGCTCAACAATATTTATCTATAAGTTCAACTGACTGCAAAAGATAATCATTTTCACCATTCGTAAGGTGTAAGAGATAAGAAGAGATGTGTGAGGAGAATTCTTTTATTAACTTAACCTTTAATGCTAACAGTTTTGGACAAGTGTAATGACACTACATATCATTATTCATACTGACACTACAAACACATTTTGCATATCAATTAAGCACAATTCTAACCAAACGATCGAAATGAATCGGCCTTTGGGAAATTGTTGTTTTTATTTTTTATTTATTTATTTTTACTTTTTTCACTTTTTTCGCTTTTTTCACTTTTTTGTTTTTTGTTGTTATTCTTTCCACTACAATATTCATCAATTAAATGTTAACTTTGTGCAAATATGTATTTACACACATATGCACAAACCAAGCAAGCAAATATACATTTGTGAGCTCGTATAGCACTTACAACTATAAAAACCATTACAAGTCATGTTGTGGCAAAAGCAAAAATCTATTTATTAAATTTGTGTTGAAAATACAAAAAGAAAAAGTAGAATAAAAATTGCAATAGCAACAACAACGGCAACAATGAAATATCATATATTTTATATAGCGAATGTGTGTACATGTGATTTTTTTAGGATGCTTCTCACGTTCTCATGTTACTTGGCTTCAATTGCCATTTATACGCTGTGGATACGATTTCAGTCACTTCTAGAATGAATAGCTGAGTGGCTGGTTGCCTGAGTGGCTGCTTGACTGGCTGTTTCGTTGGTTGGTTGGTAGGTTGACTGGCTGACTATTATTTTTGTTGGTCATAGATTTTATTTAAGAGAGTTAACTATATATACTTTGCTAAGCAGAGTGCAGGTGTGTGTACTTGAAATCAACATGTTGGCAAAAGCAATACGGATATAGCTTTAAAATGAAGCCAATATATTGTGCAGAGGTACTTTTACTACCACCATCATCTCGCCCGTACATGAACTCTAGCCATATTTCACTTTACCCAAAGAAATATATACACCTTACATACAACATCAGTCTTAACTCCATGTAGAGCTAGCTAGTACAAGACAAAAAAAAAAAAAAAAAAAAAAANTACCCAAAGAAATATATACACCTTACATACAACATCAGTCTTAACTCCATGTAGAGCTAGCTAGTACAAGACAAAAAAAAAAAAAAAAAAAAAACAAAGCAGAAAAAGAAAAAGAAAAACAAAAAAGTGAAATAACGACTAAAAGATTTCTAAAAGTAGCAGTAAATGTTTTCTCATTTTTTTGGCTTTTTCTGTACAAACGTGCCCCACAAACGCAAGACAATTTTCTTTCTTTCTACGTAAGCAATTTTCTGAAAGGGCTTAAACGTAAACTAACAACCAGCAGCAAATTTTATGGTTAAATATTCAAAGGAAAGTAATAGTCGCTCTCGTTCTCTCTCTTTCTTTTTTACTCATTTTGCTCTTTCGCTCCTTCTGCTGCTGTCTTATCCTTTTACCTTTTACTGATGCCACGTCCCTTTTGAGGCTTTAGCATTCCATACTTATGTGGTCTCCTAGTGTTAAGGTTGTAAATTGATTTTTATTCCTTGCCAGATTATAAGACCGTTTGTACATATTATGCGAAAGGATTTCTTATAATGGTATTCAAGGTTCATAAATTTGAAATTCACTAAGATTTACATTGTAGAGTATATGTAGTATAGATTTATACAAAAATTATTTTCACATTTTTTTTTATTTTATTATTATTAAATTATTTAATAAAATAGTCTTTGCATTTACGTCTCTTTAATATACTAGCGTCCTATGAATAGCCAGCACATAATGAAGTTTACTTAATAATAATATCAGGTTAATGTAACAATAATCACACACACACACATACGTAAGCACACTCACACTGGTACTGTTATATTTACTTACATTCCCACATAATATTCTAAAACTCATGAATTTAAAGCTAACAGTTTTTGTGTGGCTTGCATTGCAATGTGAGTTGAAAAATAATATTATTATCTCCTTTTCGATCCCAGGTAAACGAGCATTTATTGTAGAGCTATTAGCTCTCTACAGAAACTGCTTAAAGATTCTACGACTTCTTGGAAGTAGCAAAAAAAAAAAAAAGTTAAAACGATCAAATGAAAAACTTCTCACACCCTTTCCTTGTTCGTATGCAATGCTATGTATTGCAGGAGTTTGCTTAAGGTGCGTCCATCACATTAATTTTGTACATTGTACTTCAAACTGATTACCCATAAAAATTGAGAAAAAAAAAAGAAAAGAAAAAAATTCTACTTAAAATTTTCTAGTAATTTCTTTCTTCCACCCTTCAACTAATTTTTTACTATTCGCCATCAACTCGATATTGCCAAATAAGTGAATTAAGTAAAAAGAGCAATAAGTTTTATTTGTTTATTTATATATATGTGATGAGAGAAACTGAATTTTATTAATTCATTACCGTTATCAGGAAAACAAACACTAAAATGAAGATCATAATCATGCGATAGTGTTACCAGTCAGTTGTCTCAGTCGGTCGTTCTTAAGCTTTAATTTTCTTTTTCTGAGATTGTGAACGAAAAGAATTTATTAATATGCCTTCTATGCTTCTACGGTGCTCGGTTTGGTTACCAAACATTGTTTAAAAGATATAAAAGACATAAAAAATCATTAATTTCTTTTTTAATCACATTTTTTATTCTTAAATTCAGTTATCGTTCAAACGAAAGCAATAAAACTAAACTCTAAAGATAGATACTACTCTACAGAGCACAATAATAATAATAATTGAACCGCATCGTTAACAATAATTCCGCGTTCGAGTAAGTTTGTATGTTTTTGTCATTTGTATATATATAGAGTTAAATACAAATTAAATTTTTTCTCTCTATCGCTCTTTACGGTTAACCTACAAAAAGCTGAAATAACAAAAAAACGAAAGATGTTTCTATACTTAGCTTAGGACGAATCTTTGATATCCATCATATCTCAAGAGTCAACACTGAAGACTTTTGCACTGAATTTTTGTATGTCTCGTAGAAACACATATTTAAAATATTTTAGATTCCACAGAGATTATATAAGTTTCTAATTACTTTTATATATTTTGGGAGCCGATCACTGCTATTTTCAATTTGAATTTGTATATTCATAAACGTACGTTCTGGACTGGGCACAAATAGACAAAAAGTGGAACGGATAGTTTGCACATAATAGTTTTTATTCTGAGCAATGATAATATGGATCTACTTTTTAATCCATCTTTGAATGCAAATTTCTAGATGTAACAAACAGTAATACAAACTCATGCACTTCAATATTTCGGTAACGGGCATGAAAATGGGAATAAAACAAAAGCTATAGATATAGAAATAAAAAATCAAATGTTCGAAATAAAAAAGCATTTTCATGGTAATTTATTCTATTAAAAGAATGACTCTAATAAAATCGTTTATCAACTTTTTAAAGAAAATTAAATATAAAGAATAAGTAAGAAACCGTTGAATGATAATAACGATAATCAACTTTGATAGACCTTTGCATTGAATGTATGACATAGTGTGTTTAATGTTAGGCAGTCTAAAAAATATTAAGCTTACATTTCATTTCAATTTCATTTCAATTATTATTACGTTTATATTCATATTATATTCGTAATATTTTTGACTAACTAATTCTCAAACATCTCTAATATTGGATTTAATACTTCTTAGCTTGACTTAATATAAACAAACTAAGTTTATATCACTGGGTTTACATATGTTTGCGATTTTGCTTATATTTTCTTTCTCTCTTACTAATATATATTCTTAATTCAGTTTTGTCATGTTTTTTTTCATTCATTCAATTTTTATTTACTTACATTTACATATCTTTCCTTTAGTCAAATTATTTTCTTATATAAATGCACTCATTTATAAAAATATATGCGAATATTTATCTACTTATATAGATATATATATAGGAAATATTTTAATTTACTTAATTTTAAGACATAACAACACACTTTTCATATAAATTTAACTCAAATATACAATATTTTTATAATAATAAATCATTTAAGACATTGAATGTTGTTGTTTTTACAATAGTTAGCGAAGCTTTTGTGAAGATTAATCTATAATCGAAAATCGAAAAAAATATTGAATGCGATGATAATCTGCAATAATTTGGTTAACACGGCATAATAATCATCGAAGACGAGTATAAAGTAAATATCTGAAAGAAATATATATTTGTCCTCGTACTGGACTGATTATTTTTTTTTTTTATTATTTTTTATATTCCCGATTCCCATGTGTGTTTGCCATTTTTTAATTCTTAAACAAATGAAATAAAAAATTGAAACTCGTTATGTTTCTTCATCCGAATACTACATATAAAGTCTAGAGATTGAGTATTGAAAACGGCCCGTGAACACATACCGAGTAGCTGGAAAACTAAAACGATTTTAAATCACCATGAACAATTTGATATGCTTTTGTCTATAAAACCTGATGAACTTGACCAATATCATATAAAATCATATCGGTATTGCTATATGTTTGTAGTTGAACGTGAACTTAAGTCATTTCTGAAGTACTTAATAAGAAATAATATAATAAAGTGCTGAAAAGAATGCCTGGTGTAGAGAAAAATGGGCGTTTAGACCGTTTTAAAAAGGTTACTAGTGCTACGCATTGTATTACAATCAGATTTCGAGTCACGAAAAGGTTCGTAAACTGTCAGGTTAGAAAGTTTTATAATTGAATGCTGAACTTTTAATGAGTCGCAAACAATTCAGATCGCTTCATTAGAGATTTTTAATATATACGACATCTAGTTGGAATGTCCCGTCGACTTTAGTATTTGGAGATCTCTGGAATGATGTCAAACATTAATTGTAAAAACTACCTATTAGGGCGAAATTTCAGAATTTTTGATTCTCAAGCCACATAACGGTTATATAATCGGCTAAAGATGCCTCTACTGGAATACAGTGGAGTATCGAAAACAAATGATTCTTAAATTATCTTTTGAGTATTATAAGAATGATATACAAAGGTTTTATGAGCTACCAATTCTTTATAACGGTTCTTTTATAAGTAACGGACTGTTTCATAAGTACTTATAGGATCGAGCTTATTTTTTTTTTTTTTCGTTTGAAAGTATAAAGATCTCTTATGTAATCAATTTATTGTTAAGAGCTTTCCATTATATTTACACAAGAGATTAACTCGTAATCATACAATATTGTTGATAAACTCATATCTACCGTAGAATGAAAGTAGAAAAGCAAATTTATGTTACTGAAGACCTATGTTATTCCATTAGACATATTAATCCAATTAATTTAACATTCAATAATGCAATGCAAGTGCCTATGAACTGTATGACAGAGGAGCATTCTCGTGAACTCAGCATACTTTTAATTTTGAAGCCTTTAGCGAAGCCTATAGAAATATTAATTAATTGCAATTATAGAAAAAAAAAATACCGTTAAAGTATTATAGCGAGAGCTGTTAAGAGAAATCATCTATTTATTCATTCAGTTTTGTAATCATAACGTATTTGCTGTGAGGTAAGGCCATGTGATTAAATATTTTAATTAACACTACTACTGTTAAGAGCAACTAGATAATGATGATGATTTTGGGCAGAAGCACAGTATTTGGTTAAACGTTTATCATTTAAATCATACGCAATGATTTGTAGATAAAACATACAAAAATAGTTCCATGTCAAGTTATAACCAACGATAGAAGTCTCGCCGTAGCTGCCAGATATTGGCTTAATGTTAATTAATTTGATTTGTATGTATTTTAGTTACAAGCAGTTAAGAAATTTTTCCGGTTATCAGAGCTTAAATGAAATATCAAACATAAGAAAATAGAAACAAAAAAAAACAAAAAAAATTGAAAGCTTTTCAAATATTTTACATTTACTGCATCAATTTTTCAAGCAGGTCCAATGATACTTGTTGACTTGACGTAATCAATCTTTCTGGCTGGCTGTCTGTCTGTCTGTAAACGATAAAGGAGAAAAACATATGATTGTATTTTGTATTTAACTGATTAATGAGATGAATTTGCAAGTAAGTGCTTAAACCTAATGAGAAAAAAAAAAGTATAAGCGATTGAAAAATAGACTTTGATTCTCGGATTTCTTTTTCTACAGGTTCTCTTTTCAACTATGGGCGGCAGACGAATATGTCTATACGCTTAGGTACTCTACGTGTTATAGAAATAATATCAGCTTCAAAGCGTTCGTTATAATTAATTCACATCTACCAACAATTGTTGTTGTTGTTCTTGCTTATGAGCGCTTCGTACTGATAAAAATTTATTAGAGTAAATTAAGCAATAACAGCAAATTCTGTAAGAAGATTTCTGCCAAAAGGATTTCTTGATTTGTCGTTTATTTTTTTATATTCTCTCAAGCTGTTTTTTTTTTCTTTTTTTTTGATTTTTATTACAAGAGAAAGAAATGTAAAAATGTGTTTTCAAGTCTTAATTTCCATTTCAGAAAACCGAATAAAGTATAGTTGAGTGGCAATGGTTGTAATAGCCACTCATAAACTGCTATGATTCGAGGGTCTTAAAAGACTCCTGCCTGCTCCAATTCATACACTTAACCGACCGACAATTTGCACATTGCACAGACACAATGGGAATGTTCGAAAATTGTTCCTAGTTTATTGGTTGGGCTTTTTGTTGGCTCTTAAAAGCCAACCAAATACCAATTTGAAAAAAGGCTTTTAAAGCGATTTTCCGTCATAGCAGAATAAAAAAAAACGCGGTTTTCTTTTTGTCTTTCTTGTTTTTATTTTTGTGTGCTTAAGTTGTTAGAAAATATTGAGCATCAGCGCGCGTATACACACACATACAAACGCATTTCTTTATGGACATATCCGTAGAGATATGCGTTTGTATGTCTCCCTCGCTTTGTGTGTTCTCCAGTGTTTGTTTAGTTCTCTATGATAGCTTAGTTCATCCGTGTACAAATAAAATATGAAAAAAGAAAAAAAGAAAAATTTTAAAAAGTTCTATTTTATAGACGGACAGTTAGCAATTACTGCAAACACCATTGGCAGCAATTTCGCGCGACTCACTCCAACTAACATCGGCTGTCATTTGGTAAAACGTTTGCCATATGAAGACCAAATTGTTCTGCTTTTATTCGTTTTAACCATTTTGCCATTTTATTATATATATACATACACATACATACACATGTGTACATGTATATATATGTTAAATATATATATATATATATATATATATGTATATATGCATAGAAGTATAAAGATTTTTATATATAATGTATTACATATATGCATACATACATACATACATACATACATATATCTACGTAGACCTGTGCGGAAACACTAACTTTTTAACTACGCACCGGACCAGGATATATTGACTCTTCGCGGCTTTATGTAACATCTAAAAAAGCTGTAATCATAATAACATATATAAACAGAAGTGAATACAAAATTATATTAAAATATTTAATAATACAAAAATAATTACAATTACACTGCACGACACTACATTGAAGAATTGATGCTTTTCTTCTTTCTTAATTACTGATTAACGTTTGTAAGGGAGGACACGGATTTATCAATGTCAACGTGATCAACGTGAAGGCCGTGCAGGGTATCAGAAGATCGATTACACTAAGAGTAAATTGTTTCCTATTCGATATTATTGTATTTGACCATTAGCGAATTTTACTGCAAATCCGATTAATACGCAAACATTTTATTGATAGTTGTAAAAATAAAGAAAGAGAAATAATCCATATTTGCTCGAGCTCCCCCCCAGCGAACATTTTTATAACATCTCGTATGCATATTTCGCCAAAAACCCGCACGCATTTTACACAAACATCTAAAGTGATGTTGGTGTTGGTATTGGTGCTTTATATTGCTGTTGTCTGATATTTTCCAATTTTGGTTTCGCAACAAAATCCGTTTAACTCGCACTCAACTCATTTGCAATGAAATGCATTTTGTCTTCTTCTTTTTTTTTTTTATTTTTTCGTTTTCCTTCTTTCTGCCAACGCGTGGAATTTAATAAAAATTTATAGTTTCTTATTTCTTGGTTGGGAATTTGTTGAATTTTATTGCACCAGTATTCAGTAGATTTTAGATTTTTCTTCCCGTTACTTTTCAAAACTATTATCAATTTAACGGTATTGCGATTTGATCATTACTTTTGTAACACTAAGAAAAAACTAAACTGAAACTGTATTTGATAAGCAAAATTAGCAAAATCTTTGAATTGATCTGATTTATTCGTCCCTCCATCTGATTGAGTACGTCTTTTTTCAATCCGTTTGTCCGGATCTCCGTTTATATGTATGTTCGCTAATTTTAAATCCATCTTTTCTACTGGCTACTGTGTGTCGACTATCACATCGGCGCAAAAGTTAAAAGAAAAGACTACAATTTCACTTATTGGTTATCGTTTTTAGCTAACCTCTTAATCTTTACTTGTGACAACCCATGGGCCTACCGTGTTATATTCGTTTGTGGGCGATATCCTGATAAGCGCATAGCTGTCTCGCCATTGTTTGACCTATTCGTGTGCGATTGACTTCGACACGGTTGCACCAATTAGAATAAAAAATTGAAATTTTAGACCGCAATTATCAACTGCCTTTTCTATTTGTGAGTCGTTGACTTGCTAATGAGATAGGAAGCCAAAGACCAGATTATACTATATATACACATTATACTATATATACATATATATATATATATATATATATATAGCTCCCCTTGACACCATATAGAATTATATTTAAAATCGATTTGCAGTTTCCTCTTTCAATCTACAAAAGCGCAAGATAACGTGATGAGTCGACAGCTCCAAGAGCTTTTATGTTACTTATTTAACATGAGGTCATGGGAAGAATGCTTTCAACTCCTCTGCAGCCGTGACTGATATCTGGAAAAGTGATTCTTTATAAATTGAAATATATCAACATCAATGTCTATAACTTTTTGTCTCTTATCGTTTAGTTTACGGATGCTTTTGCGATGGAAATTTTCCGGGTTCCAGGTGAAATAATCATCGACCCATTTTTGTATATTTTCAACTTTTGTAAATGATTGTGCTGTTTGACTGCAACGGCCTGAACAAATGCTAATCGAAAGATGCCAGGTCTGGAGAATAATCCGTAAGCGGCCCAGACCAAGTTGAAGATAACCCAAATTGAGGATAACTCTCTAAAGCAAGACAACTTTTCTAGTTCTATCGCCCGTGAAAGGTATTTTATCGTCAAGTGCGTCACTTAGTTTACCTAATTGGACTTCATGTCGTTCGGATGTAAAAAATTCACCAGGGCTTAGAAGATCGTAGTGAATGATTGCATTTAAATCCCACTACACTCACGATAGCATTTTTCAGGCATGAATACTTGGGTTTTGCAAGAGATCTGGATGGTTATATTGGGTCAACCCATACGTTTGTTCGCTTAGGATTGTTGTACACTTGATCCATTTTTTCGCCTATAATAATTTCATGAAGATAATCCTTCCTCTGATAATGTCTTAAAGAATATAAGCAAATATCAACTCTTCAATTTTCTTTCTTTCGTTCTTTTCGATTAGCTCGTGATCCTTCCTTCTATACCTTTCCTATTGCACGCAGTCGAACTGAGATTGGGTGTTAACTTATTCTTAACTCTGCAGCAAGATCATTTTTGAGTCTGTGCTGGACGTATGTCTATAGTAAACTTTAAATTTCTTCATTATCTTGAAGACAACAAAATTCGTTTATTTATTTCAATAGCTTCAACTAGATCTTTGTTTTCAATGCTACTTCTTCACATTCATCTCTTTGTACCTTGATGTACACTAAACGACAGCTTGTAAACAGCTGAAACTTATTCCGTATAAAGATAAATGTCTAAGCTGTATTATCGATATCTAAAATTTTGAGAGAAATGAATGCGTCAAATAGATTTTAAAAAGCAACCTTATTTCATTACACAGAACTCATTTCTACATTTAATGCAACAAAAAACTTTACTTGATTAACATTTTGTGTCTAAATGGAGGGTTCTCAAATTTCGTTCCAAATCGTTGTAAGCTGTAGTTTTTTATTATATTATTATTTCACTTTTTCGCTTTTTCGTTTTTTCGCTTTCTCATTTCATTTCTTTTTTTTTTTTGACTCCTTATTTAGCGTTTACAACTCTACGACTTTGCAACGTGACTCACACGCACGTATAGCGTTCGTAGGCGATAAGAGACTTTAATGTTATATTAAAAGAAAATTATCCCAATAATAATGATAAGGTTTTAAGCTAATGTTGTTATTACAAAATAAAAATAAACACTTACATAATAGCTTAAATAATATTTATTAAAACCGGGTAGACAAACTCACTGTGTTAAGCGAAATATCGATTTGAGTAAAGATTATTTTTTAGCAAATACACATACAGAGAGACATACAAGTGCATTACGGAAAAGAGTAGCGAGGAGAGCACACTGTAGGTGGTCGCTCCCTTGCTATACATCTCTATTGCAATACGTTACACTAACTCAGTGTGTGTTTGACACTCTACTCTGCTTTACGACGGGCCGTGTTCGTGGATGAAACACTACTGGCAAGTTTAGTGATGCACAGCATGTCGACGCAATAATTTGCACCAACGATATCACTTGACAATTTATTGCCACACGATACCTGAAAAGATAACAAGAAAGAGTTGTTTTCGTTGACTTAAGATACAGATAGAAAAAGAAAGGGGTGGTGCTGGCGGTAGATGGGGTCAAGAAATGCAAAGAAATGAGAATAGCAACAACACTACAGCAAAATGAAAACAAAATACGTCACTAACAGCCAAATTCAATTCTTTCGGTTGTTGTTGTTATTATTATTATTGTTGTTGCTGGTGCTGATGCTGCTGCTGCTTCTACTGCTGCTGCTGTTGCTGGGGTACGGTAATGCAATATGAAGCACCTGCAGTGATTTCACCAGTTAGGTACATACACACAGGCACACAAATATAAATACAACATAAAATTCACTGTCAACATCTGGTCATTTGGGGCATTAAAACTATGTTTGTTCGTATTCGTGTTCTTTATTGATGTGTAGAGTAAGAATCTCACACTTTCTTAAGATTTATTGGTATATATTGTATTTTTAATTTCATTTCTGTTGTTGTTGTTGTTGTTTTTGTTTTACGTTCTATGTTTGTGGTGTTGTCGTTTTTCGGGTTACTGTTCATGTTGTCGCTGCTGCTAAGGCCATCTTCAGTCCCAATTCATAACACTTACAAATGCAACTCTTTAAGGCACTTGTTATTGTTGCAATTTTGCGCTCTACTTGAAATCAGTCTGCCCATCACTGTTGTTGCTGTTGTTTTGCACAGGGTGGAGGCCAAAATGATTGTTTTACTTTTTTTTTTAAATTTTACAACCTTTATTGCACAGCAGCAGACATATACAAACGCGCATTGATTTGCTGACTGCTTTTAAGACTGCAACCGAATCTGCTATACGGCGGCAACTGTGATAATTGTCGTTCACACTTTTGTCGCTTATCTTAACTGTTGCTGGAATATTAATCTGGAGTCCGCCGAAAGGAAGTCCAAGTGTGTGTGTGTGTGTGTGTATGGTTTGTATGCCTGTATCGTATTCACTTAAGTTCAGTTCAGTTCAGTTCAACTACTGCTATAAAGCTGCTCTGTTTATTTATTTATTTTTTTTTTTTTGCTTAATCTTTATTTTTTAGTTCTCGACTTCCATCTCTACCCTCTTACTTCTCGCTGTGTTGCGTTTTTATATTGTTTTTATTTCTTTGCCTTTCCGCGAAGCCTTTGTGTAGCATTCACATAACACTTGGTGGCTATATGATTAAAAATTGTTGTTACCGCTGTCGCTGTTGTCGTCAGGGCAAGCAATGTTGACAAATTAATAGATTGCTGTTGACACTTGAAACAGATGCAATTGTATTTTGATAATGGCGGCAATGGACGCTTAAATGCATTTTCACCAGCCCAGCCAACAGCCAACCTCGTCAGGCTAACCAGGTTGGGCCGGTTCGATCCGCAACCGATACAACGACACCAACAGCAACAACAAATTTAAAATGCTTTTACTTTAACGTAAATTATTATCGTGTGCGGTGTGAAAAATGTAAAGTTATCACTAAAACGGTGAAGGCCAAGCGAATGCCTACACGAATATTGTATAAACTGTTGGTTTTTGTTAATGCTGCCGTTGCTTTTCCTGGTGTTGGTGTTCTTTTCTTTTGTTTCATTTCAATTAACTTCTGACGCGTTGTCAATAATAATGCTGTAATTTGTTTGTTAACATTACTTAACTAACACACACGCACACACACACAAATATATATATACGTATATATATATATATATATATATATATTTATGTATGTATGTATGTATGCATGTATATATTTGAGTATGTATGTGTATATATAAATATATAGTCAGAGCGTGAATATGTTATTTACTCTTCGACTCTCTTTAATTGTACTTTTCGTTTAATAAAAACTACATAAGCACATCTTGCCGTACAACGGTAAGCGAAATCATACACTAATACCTATGTAAGCGCTTGGCATGAAAAAAATCTATGTGTATGCAGGTGTTAATTCAGTGACTGTTGATTCTTGGAATTTATAGAAAAATAACTTAGAACATTCCTCTGTGAAAAGTATCGTCCGCCGCCGAGTCGTTCTATATGTGAATCATGTCAATAAATATCTTTTAAATAAAACAAACTCTGAACTTGACCGACCCCCGCCCGTACACATAAACAATTTCCAGTCACTAACGGACAGTTAATTCACATAGGTTTTGCAAATTCCTTTATGTCTTTCGCTTTCTTATTCCGTCCGCGTTCTTTTTTCTACGACAACAATGTGATGAATTATGTTTAAATGGATGTGGCTGGAAGCGCCATGAAACTGCTCGGGTGCAAAAGTCTGCTGTATTCGAATATGAAACAAAAAAAGAAGTTGAAAAAAAACCATCGAATGTGTGAAAGAATGAAACTTTAATGCTTTAGATGACAACAAAAGCTCAAACATTCATTGAGGTATAATAATGAAACATCACCACAGACACACACACACACAGTGATTAGCGTCTAGATCACGGACCGTTGCGACATCTGAAGAAAAATCAGTTAATGTCAGTTAAGGATCTATCGATTCGATTTGCTTCGATTGTAAGTTTTCAAGTTTTCGACAGCGGTTCCTGAAAACTTGGAAGATGGCTTGAGGTCCCGTTTTTTCTCACACTTTATGTTAATTTCGTTTTCTACTCAACCTAAGTTCTTAGATTTCACTGCACTTATCAGTTCACTACTTGTTCCCCTCTGAAGTGAAATCAATTTGAATGAAAAATGCTTAACAACGAGAATTTTTATATTGCAGATCATCTTTTTAAAAATCACTAACATTGACATGACGTTACAATTTTTTGATACTTGTAGCGCGTTAGAAGTATTACAAAAAGCCAGAGCATATACAGATTTCTGATCAAGTTAGTCCTCTTATAAGTCCCTTAAAATAAAATTTGAAGGTAAATAATTTTTATTGGTGGCCTTATACACAGTGCGGACATAATGATGATACGAGTATGCAAAAGGGCCCACAACAAAAAAAAACTTTCTTTTCAATATGCACCGATTTCTTTAATATCTATACGGGGCTATGTATGACGTGTAATTATATAATAAAAATTTATCTAATGTACGTTTCGTATATTGTATATATTGTGAATCATCTTCTTGTATAATTTTTCTAGAATCTTATAATTATTTATAAAAACCAAAAATCGTATTTTTATACCCAATCTGATTTTGAAATGATTTCTTGATAACTGTGGACCAATCTAAAAACTGCTAACCTAAATCATTATAGTAAAGATTATATTAATAAGAAAATGAAACCCCAATTTTATATTCCAAGCTTGAAGGTTTAGAATTTTGAGAGCATACTTTGGGTAATAGAAAAAGTAGTACCAATAGTTTGCTAATTGTGGGCGGGTCCAAGAACGGATTGGTTGGTTTTGGAATTTACCCAAGCAGATACGCAGAGAGAAACGCCGAAAATAGAAAATATCGACCAGTTGCCGCAATAAAAGACATTCTACGTTTCTTTCCTATAATCATGTGACCGGTATTTCAGTATACATACAATGCGCACTTATTTTATAAATATGTGTTCACTTTTCTGAAACTGTTCGTCTTTACGAAATATATGTACATCTCTAGTAACTTCGCGAATCTTATTTAAGCTTAATGATCTGTACCGGTAAATATTTACGAAGTCTTTATTGCTCTACAATTATTTTCCAAAGTGTACAGAAAGCAGAGAACATTTTTGTTTCAAGGTGTAAAGCTTTTAGTCAATTTCGGTATAATCTCTGGTTATCTTTTACAGCACTCCACCTTACAAGGTTATTTCTATAGGAGAGAAATGCTTACCTTTCTCGATAGGTTTCATATTAGTAATCACATTCAAAACAATAGCACATGACTTGACAACGAACGAACATGATGTTGAAACATCATCCTTGTCCATAACACTCCAAACATACATAAGCAAAAAAAAAGAAGAAAAAAAAAAAGAAAAGACGTGACATTGTCACTCTCAACGTGGCACAGAAGGAATTACCTTCTATTGAGGTTCAAAGTAGATTGCAAATGGTTGAACATCCTGTTAAAAAGTAACTGACAATGACTACTATAACGTTAATATCGCTATTTGTAAACTAGATGCATACAGCTATGCCATCATCCAAGAGTAGCATCCTTTTTGTTATAAGTTAAATAAATTTCTCCTAAAAGACATTTAAAGCCGTTCTGCCCAGGTATCGGTACAGTATAGAAAATCACAAACAAAAAAAAAAAAAGAAGCAAAAAATCCAACACTCCAAGGATTTTTTCGTTATTGTTTGTCCAGGCTTACAGAACATCATAATTTTAGTCCTAGTACGCCATCAACTCTACATATATCACCTTTCTAGTCAAAAGTCACGAACTGGAATAAGTGACACGTTAATAAAGACGACAACAACAGCAATAACAACTTCAGCAGCAGCAATAACAACAACAATAACAATAGAACAGAAAATCTTTTCGATCACATATTAGGTTTTATACATATGCACATATATATCGATGTATTTACGTGCGCGTACATATGAATAAACAAACGGAAGACTTTCAAGCTAAAGTCGAAAAGAATCTGTTTTGTTATGTCTGCTGATAAAACGTGGCGTCAGTGTGTGCGAAGTGCTTGTTGTGGTGATTGTCATCGCAGCATAATTGTGTTTACATTCTTGCAATAATTTTGATTTCGTATTTTGCATTTCAAAAGTGTTTCGTTTTGTGATTCAAGAAAATTCTTAGGAAAAGTTATGAAAAAAGTTTAAATATATTACAAAGACGTACGTACGCGTTTACCACATATTTACTAGAATACAAAGTCAAATATTTTCAAAATTCTTTTTCTCGTTATTTAATATAGATAGAAACAACAAATTAATTCGTTTTTATAAACACACACACATATATATATATATACGTGTGTGTGTGTGTGTGTGTGTGTGTGTGTGTGTGTGTGTGTATGTATGTATGTATATGTATGTATATGTATATATGTATGTATGTATATAAAGTGTATATATATTTACTTATATGGGTGTGTTTGTATGTGTGTGTGTGTGCGTTTTTTGTAAGTGTTCGCATTTTCGGGTGTGTTGCGGTAATGTTTGTTTATTGTTGGCAACACATTATTTATTGTTGCTCTTGTTAGCTTTCATTGCATTTTAAATTTCTGAGTTTACGTATGCGCATCGTTACTGCGACACCATATCGGAAACAACAATAACAACAAACTGATTTGATTTGATTACTTTGGCAAGGATGCAAAAAAAACGCAACAAAAAAACAAAAACGGCGAAACACACACATTTATATGTGATCTCATGAACACGCACACGCATACGCACACGCGCACACATACACATTTTATATGACATCGTTAAGAATATATTTGCGAATTTATTGCAATTTAAATTGGTTACCAGCATCAGGCGTCACTTTGCATTGGTCTGATAGCATTTGTATTGTATGTTTGTGTGTTGATGCTGTGGACATTTCTGTCATGATGGCCAACACATTTTTTCCCTTTTTTCAATTAAATTCTTAAGCCTATAAGGTATGAAAGTATATGCGGTGCCACAATGCATTAAAACTCATGCTGACACAACGCATTGCCAACTCAAGTCTCTCTATTCATTTTTTGATCTTGTTTGTATATATATATATACATATATATGCTTTTATACGCGTATGCGCGCGCGTGTATGTGAGTTTCTGTGTCAGACAAGCAGTCAGTCAGCCAGTCAAGCGTAAGGAACTCGGTATTGGAAATCAACGCTAAAAAGCTGCCAACTATCGCATACGCATTCGTTGGATATAAGAAAGTTTTCTTGAGACCTCGGTCTCTTTATATAACTCGAACTTAAATCAAATATCTACACGAAAAAAAAAAAATATAAAAAAAAAAAATTTTAATGCATACGAACAGACATATACATATACGTGCGTTTATTTAGACAACTGTCTAAGGACGCACTATAACGCCAAAGTTATTTCTGTACTTTGTGAAGCAGAACAATTGGTCGGTACGACTGACTGCTCTGTTGGTTAGCAAACAGCAAACCAGCCAACCAGCCAGCCAGGAAAATAACTAACAATTCCAATATTAAGGTGATAAAATATGCTGTGAAGTTATTTGACTTTTTTGTTGTTGTTTAGTTTAATTTTTTCTGCATTAGTTGCTGTTGTTGTTGTTGTCTTACATCATTTCATTTCCACTTCATATAAATATGCAACAATCAACTGTACCCAATGCATGCCATGCACACCCAACCAACTAACCAAACAGCCAGCCAACCACTAAAGTGCAAAACAAATTGAAGCGTTATTTATCTGCAGATTCATATGCCTCAAGGCTACTGTTCGCATACGCGCTATATATACATATACATATATGTATATATATATATATATATATATATATACTGTATATATATATATATGTACTGTTTGGTAGCCTGGTGCGTTTGTGCATCGTTTTCTTTTCCTTTTACAATAACGCGGTTGCATATGATTTGGTTTCAAGCAAAAAAGAAAAAGTTTATACCATTTATTGTGGCGGCCAACATCTTGCAGCATTTGCCACCGATCTACTGTGGCTCAAGTCAATGATGTGTCTATGGTTTTGATGTGCTATTCTGCGCGTTTTCTTCTGCATCTCATATCATATTCTTACAGATATGCACATAAATATAAAATATTGATTAAAGTATAATTGAAAATCGTATTTGTGGTCAATGTGTGTATTCTTTATCCTTTCTTTCTTCCCTCTTTTTCTAAGGTTATTCTGGACAGAGAATTGACATTTCATTTCGAAACGTTAATCGAACTAATATTGTGGTCATCACAGGTTGTATTAAATCTATCATTGTAAAGCAAATTAAATATAAAAAATTATTAAGGCGGAAAAGGAAAAAAATTAAATAAATACGTTACACAGTAAAGTTTCTTCTTGGCCTGAAATCTCTCTCGCCCTAGAGAACCGTAAAGAAATAAAACAATTTTTTAATAATAATAATAATAATAATAATAATAATATCATCCTCAAATCAAACCTATCTTGCATTTATGCCTTTAGCTGGATTCCAATACGGTTCATTCCTATTTATAATAATAATAATAATGATGACGTTTTCTTTTGTGCTTTAATATAAATCAATTTTAAATTGTTAGCAACTTTTAATTGTTTAAAGCAAACAACATATATTTATTAGTACAACGTCAATCAACTAAAAATAAACAAATCCGTACGCGTGAAAATTAGTGAAAAATATGGAACTAACATGATCATACGATAACGAATATCGAATATCCCACCAACTCATCCCATAGACAACTTACGTATCATTTATCGAAAATGTTACTCGTCAGATAGATGTGCAGGATGTATGGATATTAGATTTATTGAACAATTAACTAGACGAAGCAAGGGACGGAACGATCGTGCGATCGTAATGAAAATGTATATGAGATTATTACTAGAACTAAGGCTTGGGTAAAAGGAATTAGAACTTGTACACATGAAAAATTTATAAGAAAATTGAAAAAAAAAAAAAAACGCCCGACATGAAAACCAAAATGAAAAAACAATACAATTCAAGACTTTCGAAATACAGAATCACCCGAAAACGCAAAGGGCCATAATCAAATGTTTTCTAAATCTGAAAAAGAATATTAATGTAGATCCTTAAATATAGCCTTCCAAATATCAAATTACCAGATTTTGAAAAGAACTTTCATTGTAACAGTTCAGCTTAATGGATAGACAGTGAAGGAAGGCTTTACGCATATACATATATATATAACATTTATAAGTATATATATATATATATATTATATATATGATATATATATATATATATATATTATATATATAATAATTTTAGAATCCATTAGAATCTTCTTGTAGAAATTGGAAATCTACCGATTCTAATGAATTCCAAAATTTCTGAATTAATCAATGTAAATCAATGTTAGTTGAGATGATAAATGATGTATGGCGTATACTAATTCACGCCGATTGCCGTCTTTTATAACTATACGAATTACGTACTTATTATTATTTCACGACCGACACAACAGCCATGATCCCTCTATCTATTATCTGTAACATGCTTATCAACATTATATATAAACTAATAACAACAAACAACAAATTGCGTTAAAAAAAATAAGGGAACAACGGAAAAAATATAAAAAAGGAGCAAAAGGATAAAATAAATAATCAGTTATAGACGCGACAACCAACCAAGTTTACAAAAAGGAAACGAGACATATATGCCATTAATTTACTCGAGCACGAGATTGTATAGAAGAATGAGACATATCTGAGCTTCATGAGCTAAATAAAAATTGTTTTATTTTTTTTCGATATCATAACAAGACTCCATATGTTGATTAAGACACAAGCAACAAGCGTTCGAGCAAGCATGCTGGCAAGTATTTCATATTAAGATCATTACTAAGAGAGCAAACAAAAAGGGTTATGATCATGTCAATAATAATTCAAATAAGTAGACGAAAATCTCATGGAAAGCATTCTCAAGCATTCTCAAGAGAATAATAGAAATTAATTCAATTGTGAAACGGCCACTCAGAACTCTCTTGTTTAGTTCGCTAATTTTATACAAACAAGTACAATATTCAATATACAAAAAAAAAAAAAAAAAAACACGTAGTCTTTGCCATTATCTTCTAAATTAGTTTTATTAAATTTATCTCTGGTATACATTCTCCCATAATGATTATGATTATACTCATGCATAAATTTCAAACGCAATATTCGCATGTGTATTTAATCAACACACAAATAAAAAGAAATGAAAACCGATTCACACATTAACAGATTTGCGGCGATACTCTCATATTGTAGTCATTCAATAAATTAAAGATTCATGCTACTTGATCATGAATCTTGGTAAATATCTAAGGTTCTCCCTAAGCCAAAAGTAATTTTCTTGTTACTCGCTTTCTTTATTGTTATTTTATTCTTCTCTTTTTTTGCCATAGAAGAGATGGTAGTCTTGGGTTAAAGTGAACTTGCAAGAAAAAAGATAACCGATTACCAAACAGGCTACCGATGCGTAGGTTGGTTTTCAATGAGGCCACACGAAAAAATGAAATTCGCCACACATACGTACGTATGCGTGAATGTGTGTAGAACTAATTGTAAACGAAGTTTGCATACCAACAACAAACCGTACACATACTCATGCAGTATTGAATATCTCTAAGTGGGAGTAAAAGAAAAAAAAAGAAAGAAGCTCACTGAAAGCACTTTTCTGCATTTTTACAAAAAGTACTGCAAGACACAACACGAAATGTTCGCACAGACAACCAACTAATGGTTAAGTTGATTTTAATTGTGGCAAAAGGAAATGTGCAATGTTTTTTGCATGCATACTGTGTGTGTGTGTGTGTGTGTGTGTGCATGTCTTTTAGACAATAGTTAATGCTACAGCAGTATTAGTAGCACCAGTAGTAGTAGTAGTTGTTGATTATTTCATTAGCATACTGAGTGTTGAATTAAAATTTTTACTAATTGTCTCTAACGATTTAAACAAAATGCAAAATAGTATTTACAGTCAATCAGACATAGTACAATAGAAAATTTGCTCTTATAGATGTTTTACATAGTTAGAGACACACTTTCAAATACAGCACTCACAGGAGTACTAATTATAATTGAATGTCCCTTAATGACTTGTTAAAAAGCAAATAGCAGACAATGGGATGATGTTTGCATCAAAAGACTTACATCAAATTTCATGTGCTTAAATGAGTTGTGCTTACCTTTGTCGTAAAGCATTCAGATACGCGCAGAAGCATATTAGAATAATAAATAAACACTCGTACAAACATGTGCAACGAACTATTATTTTTATTATATGACAGGAAATCAATTCATAAAAAGACAAATGTTTCTTCTAAGAGTTCTTTCCTATTTCTCCTTTTTGTTTTTTTTTTTTTTTTGCTTTTATATTTTTTTAATATTTTTTTTTTTTTTTTTAATCCGCAGAGGGACGGGTAAAATAAACGTAGTTAACGCCATTTTAGAAAAAGACAAATGTTTCTTCTAAGAGTTCTTTCCTATTTCTCCTTTTTTTTTTTTTTTTTTTTTTGCTTTTATATTTTTTTAATATTTTTTTTTTTTTTTTGGTTTTCTTCTTTTTATGTGTTAACAAAAGGGCCTTCGCTATTATTTCTATTGCGGATGTTATTGTTAATCTTTGGCAAACAGGGTCTTAATCAATAAATCCGTTTTTTCAATTGCCCGCATAAATAACATTTGGTTGGAGAAACAAAAATGGGAAAAAGAACGAAAACAGCGGCAACAGTCAGAACAACATTTATTATTTGCTGTTGCTTTAGCATAACAACCTACAATAACAACAACAATAATAACAACGAACGCGCGGCATTATAAGATATCTTCAAGCTGTTGCTACAAACTCAAAACTAAGCGCTGTTCGCCGGCAGCTTGAGTAGTATACGTTTAAGAGCGTCATCACTATGTTTTCTGCTGCCACCATCACAACTACGACATCATCAATAGCAACTGCAACAATAACAACAACCATTGTTGCCTTAGTATGGTTTTGCACCATTACTCATGCGCGATTTAACAATAAATCAACGCGACGTGTTTGCAATAATTTTATTCAACATCATTGATGTGGAAGTAAAAATATTCGTGCACACACAAAGGCTCAAACACAGCCACACTCACATGTTCGCGCGCGCATATATATATACAGATACATCAAGGAACAAACAATGAGTTTCTCTCTGTACACCATAAAAACATTCTAAAAACTTTGCATGCCACGTATACAACTAGTCGTACTTACATGTTTATCTCCTTCCTCTTTTATCTATCTCTCTCTCTCTCTCTCTCTCTGTCTTCATCCCCTTACCATGGAACGTCATTGCTAAATGAGTAGCCCGCTTGCCCATCTTTTATGAACAATTTGATATCCATTACCGCTGCATCAGTTGCAAACTATTCGACTTAGCGCTGAAACTGAAGTTTTTGTTACGAAACAGGGAAGAGTATAATAATAAAAATAAAAAATAAAAAAAAAAAACAATGAAAATGTTTGCCAGGGTACCGGAGTTCGGAGTAATGCAAAAACAAAATGTGTTGCCTAAATATGCACAAGTTAAGAATCGTGATAAACCACTCTAGGCTCCCACTTGTCAAGCCAAACAGACTCTGGAATTTGTATTTGTTCTTAACTCGCCAAACGATCGTGATGTGTAATCAACTGAAACCGAAAGAGCAACCGATGAACCAACCAGCCAACAATAACTGAATATCCCAAAAACAGTCAGACAGAAATCGAAACAAAAAAAAAAAAAGTAAATAAATAAATAAAAAGAATTATAAAAAAAAAGCCAAATAAATAAACTGCTGTTATTTTGTTTCTTTCTTTTGTATTGTTTTGTTACTGTTGTTTGTTGTTTGCTTTGCCTTACATGTACGTTTTTATGCTTTTGCCAACAAAAAGCACGACTTAATTGTTACGCACAATTGCATCAGAATCAATTTAAAAGATCATGTTTGAGACCGCATACAACCATAATCTGGCTTAAGTATTAAACAACGCCACCACCACCACCACCACCGCCACCATCACCACCATCGCCAGCGCTGCCAACCACAAAAACTGCCATTATACCCATAATAACAACAAAAATGCTTTTTTTTGCATAAAGCGCGGGTGGTTTTTATTTTATTTAAAAGGAAAAATTTACATCCAACACATAAATTGCCTTCACACAGTCACAATTGTGAAAAAGAAAAGAAATAAAAATTATTTTCTTATGTTCAAGTATAGGATACTCTTCGCTTCTGCTTTAACTTGCGATTTTTTTGTTCATGTTTTCTTTAATTTTATTTACACATTCCACCAACATATTGTATTTAACTACATTTTGTGCTAATGTGTGTCTGCCGATGTATATGTAAATCGGCAATTTATTGTTCTTATAGCCACCACCAACGAAGGATCGACCAGCGCAATAGTTTTGTCATTCGGTTTGTAAACATCAAACAAAAATCTGTATCTATGCTCTCTCTCTCTCTCTCTCTCTCTCTCTCTCTCTCTCTCTCTGTCTCTCTCTCTCTCTCTCTCTCTCTCTCTTCCTGTCTCTCCCTATTCTTCTTTCTCTCCATCTTACTCTTTCTCTCTCTCTTCCTCTCTCTCTCTCTCAACGTTTTTAAGCAGACGAACACTATGAAGCTTTTAAACCTATGTCCGTCTGTCTCACCACCATTACACTTTTGCACTTTTAGCTCTTTTTTAATATCATGTGATATTTCTATTTAAATATGAAAAACTGAAACTTGACATAGGTGTACCTTGATTGAACCTAAAGAAAAACCAAGTTAAAATTGGGCTTAATCCTCCGGTAATGACGGTAATGGTTACAATAAGTAAAGAAACTATAGAAAAATTCAAAAAAGAAGTGTTTTCGTCAACCATTTAAAAACTATTTTAAAATGTCGATCTAAAATTTGGTAAAAATATTTACTAAAGCCATCTTGAAGTTCGGCTAACGGTTACACCCACAATTAAAAGCAAATACTTTGCGATTATGTATATTTAGATTTGTCGATGGGTATTCAAGGTTCACTTCAAAGCGAATATAATTCTTTTATATTCGTTTTTTCTTTCATTCTTTTCGTTTGTGGTTGTTATTGTTTTTATTTTTTACTAAATGTTTTGTTTTTTTTTTTTTATTTTAATCTACACACAAAAAAATTGACTCCGTTGTGTGGCTCCGCGCACGAAATATCTGTAAATGTTCTTTCGACACGTTTAACCTCGCTATTGCTAGTTTATCATTTTCTCGTATTTACAACATGTTGTTTCATTTTCCGATCTTTTTTTTAAATCTTTTTCTCCGTAGTAAAAAACGAAAAAGTTATTCATACAATAGGGGCACACAAAAGAAACGCGAAATTCTCTAAGATTACCTCTTAACTATCATATTATAATGAAGAAGTGACTTAACATTGGGATTAAGTTCAAAGTTTCAATGATTTTTAATTACATCCTATTCGCGCAATTAAAAATATATGAAAGAAAAGGATATTTTTTAATACATATGCTGAGATGAAAACGCTTATTCAAAAATCTCGTAATTTGTTACTGTAAAACAGAATATATTATTGAACGAGTAATATTTCTCATGAATTCATTGTTTTTTTTTTTTTTTTTGATCGAAAAAAGGGGTTGTGTGATGTTTTATTCGGAAAGGACTCAATTTTTTTTTTTTTGGAGAAATCAACACCCTGAAATCCGTGACAGCGACGATTGTAATTGCCAGATATCGTTCAAGGCTGAAATTAAGACTTCCTGCAAAGCATTTGAATTCATGCAATTTGAAGAAAGACGTTATGACAGTACAGAAAAATAATTGCAAAAATGCTTCAGTAAATGGACTTTTTTGTAGGATCATAATAAAAAATTTCAAATGCGATATCACAAGAAGTTGCAACATTTTTACTTGGATTATGATCGCAAGTTGATTGGGTTAATCGTGAGTTACAAAATCATGCGTAATCTCTTTTCGTCAAAGCAGATAGAACGGTGGTTCGATGGTTTCTCATTTCTTTTGATGATTTTCAGGCTATAATCATCGCTATTGAAGAAGATCATGAAACATTAATTTCTTTTATTTTTGAAAACATTCGGGTCTGTTTTGAAAGTATTAACATTTCGTACATAATAGTAATAATAATTAGAAATATTAACTATAAAACGGATAGTAGAGTGTTCCGATTACTTCTCATTTCTTTTGATGACTTTCGGACTATAAACATTGCTATTAGTTCCAATTGAAGAAGATCATAAAAAATTAATTTTTTTTTATTTTTGAAAACATTCGCGAATCTGTTTTAAAAGTATCGTCATTTCGTACACAATAGCAATAATAATTAGGAATGTTTATTATAAAATGTGTATATACTAACTCAGCTTATGATTAGAAATTGATTGACATACTTAAAAATGAAAAAATACATGTAGATAATCGAAACTTAATCTACATTTTCTTTGCTATTTTATTTGCCCGTCAAGATTTATGAAAAGCGTGATTTCATGAAAATAATTAAAATGATATCAATGAATGTCCTTAACTCACGATCTATCATATATTGGATACCATATTGGTACTTAATACGAAGACTAACGAAGTTTATCTAAACAAATTAAAAGAAACTATTTGTGAAGAAAGTATGGACGAATGTTATTCCCTTTTATGTCTATAATCAAGTTGATTCAGCATAGCATTCAATTTGAATAGATTCGCAAAACAGAAATTTCTTGAGATTTTGATTGATTCCTTTCTATTGATGAAGGCATCTTAATATCATTGGAAAGGAAAGAGAAAGCATTCGGAATTCCGCGATATGGGCCAAATGTTTGTTTTTCTTTTTGTTTTGACGCAAGAGATAATATTGAGATACAAAATGAGCGCATAGATAAAATCACTTATTATTGGGTGATGTTAGTGATGTGAATTTTGTCAGTAAATATAACAGCAGTTGTAATGATAACTAGTTAAAGTAAATAGTGAACTACATGTGTCGAGAATAGTTTATTTTATATATAAAACTACTATTTAATCTACTAAAGGCAAACAATATAATTCTTCATATAACGTTATAAGGTTTAATGTTAATACTTTACTATTGGAGATTATTTGATGTTTTAAATATTTAGTACACTCATTACTATACATTTCCTATCATAATACTTAAATCTCGTTTTAATAAAGAACAGCTTTCTTCTCTGGTGTGTGTCGACAGCGTTTTATGAAATCCTCACTTATACATTCATCACTAACAAGTTCTTTGGAATTATGAAATAATAAGAAAAAAAATTCCAATTTAAATCCTTGAACATCATAAAACCGATAAAATATGCATAGTACATACAAAAACAAACAAACGCATTCATACTTACACGCGCACACACACGCACATTTATATATATATATATATATATATATATATACTCATCTATACATACAAATACTACAAATAAATATAATATTATGGTTATGGCTATGGATAATAACATGATGTATTATTTTGTACGTACGCATAATGTGTATATAAGTATATACAAGACCAGAGAGAATAATATCTTTATAATGCCTGTGATATATACAATCACGTACTTGCCAAGTAATTTAACGCGATTAACTCGTCTTTTCTTCTGCTTCTTTTACTTGTTAAGTTATCTGTGAATGTGATTGTTGGTGTTTGTGTGTGACTTTAAATGTGGCCGAGAGTTTGAATGATGAACTGCATATATATATATATATATGTATATGTATATGCATATGTATATATATATATATATATACATATATATATGCGCATGAATGTATTTATATGTATGTATATATGTATGCACATATTAGCACAATTACACAATTGCTGGTATCATCACTCAGGCACATTCATATAAATACAGCGGCTGAGATTTTTCAATACAAGGCATTCCATTCAGCTTCATTCCATTCCCTGCATTGCTCGATTTTTAACACAGGAACGTGAATATTATTAAAAAGTGACCTCTCGCGCTGCAATAACAAAAACTGAGAATATGAACGTTAAAATCTGTGGCGGCTTTTAAGCATTTGATCTTTAGATTTTCTGTTTCGTTCATGTTGTCGGATTTTTGTTTGTTGGTGTTATTGTTATTCGTACTGTTCCTGTTGCTGTTGCTGTTAACGTCGCCGTTGTGTTAAAGGCATTGAATCTTTAATCGTTCAACATGCAAAGTTCGTTTTTCATTTAGATCAGGTTTTCTTATTACTTTTATTGCATGTTCTTATAAAAAGGTTTTCTATTTGCTTGTCTCTCGCTGATGCTGTTGTTGTTGTTGTCATTATATATTTGTGATTATTCAAATAGTTTATATGCAACGCATAACGTGACGCTTTCAAGTCTACTAATGCACTGTGGGCATATATACCTTTTGTATACGTAATGGTTGTTGTTCCTGTTTTTATTATTTAAAATCCCAAACATGTCTAATGCAAGTAATTCAATTTATTTAAGACCATTTTTTGTTCTTTATTTCTTTTTGTTCTTTTATAGCTTACAAAAAGTCACTCAACGTTGCACACACACACACATACATTTTTAGACATATATATGGAGTTTATTTGTTGCATGTTTATTAAAAACTTTACACGATTTACTTATGTTGTGTTCTAATTGTTTTGTACCTTAACTTCGCTTATAACTTGTAGGAGGAGTAGTCACTTTTTTTTCTTTTCTTTTCATTTCATAGCTTGCTGGCATCTAATCAAGTTAAGTTCTTTGTGTGATATATACATATAAATAAAAATAAATAAATAAATATATAAATACGTACACATACATTTTATGTATACATTTGTATATACCTCTATACGATAGCTGTCTTGCATAATGATTAGGTCAACAATTTTTTTTTTAGAATTAAATTCAAAAAAAAAATCATAAAATTGTTATAACTTCATTCCAAGTAATGCTTTGTGCTTCGTGCATAAAATAAAATATAAATTGTAGCAATTGCCTAACCTACATATACAATATTTGACGAAACAATTTTTCAATTAGTACCGTAATGATACCACACTTATCAATACTCAGTACTCCATTACTAAATTGGATTCTTTCCGTTGTGTCTGATTAATCCAAATTCATATGAAAACGTTTTACAGTTAACACCTTTTTTTTTATTCCTTAGAGAGTTAATATATGTTTATGGTAGTACCTAATTGGCATTGTTGCCTGTTGCAGCATCAATATTGTACAACGTGTAATTTTCCAATTTGCGTTTAAAATCGAAACGTGAGATTTCAACAAAATCCAAAATTGAAATAAAGAAAAAAGGGCACATGGTGTTAAATGAAAACTGATTAAAAGAAAACATTTTCTGAATAAGTATGAAAATAAAAAGAAAATATCGCATTTACATCTCGAACGAGTGAGAATAATATAAGTTCATACACATGGCCTATATAAATGGAGAAAAAGAAATTTTCCATTGTTTATTGAAAAAAAATTATAAAAATATTAAAATACGATTGGTATACGACAGTTGAAATCACATTTTTACATAACCTCTGAAAAAAGATGGCAATATTACTCTCTGTTTGTTCGGCTCGGTCTGAGATTAGTTTCTGTCAATTAAATGCTTAAAGAATTTGAAGAGTTCGATTTATTTACTTTCGATTCTGTTGCTATTCATGGGATGAGAGGAAAAATTACGTTAGCGGCTTACATTGTGAAGGTATATTAAAGTAAAGAAATTAAGGTCTTCGCTTGTATTCGAGAGACACACAGAGAGATTTATTTTTTGTAAGAAAGTGTATATGAGAGGGGCTACAATAGTGATTCAATCTCGACGAAATTTTTCAATGCAAAAAATTTGCAATTTTATTTATATGGTTTTCTCAAAGGGGGCATAAGGAGTGGTCGTAAGAATAGCTCCATCCAAACCGATTTTGACGATATTCGTCTTCGACCCAAAATGTGCCACTTTCCTCGAAGCACGATTAGCTGGTTGAACACAAAACACATTGATAGACGGACAGATAGACAGGCAAGTTATTGCATCCTATTGAAAATGTAACTGAGAATATAAATGAAAATAATAAAATGTTTTTTCATATTAATAGTGTAAGTGTCTGAAATTAATAATAATAAAATAAGTGTTCTGTGAAAAAGTGACGGTCTCGTTTATATCGCTGTTAAGCAATATCATCTAAAAAGACATTGAATGCTTAAATAACCCATTACGACCGAAAAATGTAAATATAGTTTTAAAAATCTACGAATTATTATTTTGAGAAGGTCTTAACACATCTTGATAACTATTTTAGTATTTTTTTTGTTTTTTTTTTTTTTTGTTTAGAACTCCTTTTGTGTGGTGCTAATTATCAATTTTATGATTTTCAAAGAATTCACAAATTTCCTTTTGCTGCTTTGCGAATACACACTGAAAACCCTGACCTTCGTTGTTTTAAATGTGTTTCAGTCTCGCTGAGCATTCAATTTTATGATAATGCTAATATCCAAAGAATTGTAAAAATAAATTTTTGTACAAACAGAAGCCGCTTTAATTATTATACAGTAGCCGCGTCATGATTCCGATAGGAGCAATAATTTGAATGGCAAAGCCTCGACGGTATGGCAAATATAGCACAATAGCATACACTTAGCACTTTGAAATGAATTGGAAAAGTAAATAAGTAAAATAATGCAATTTACTGAATCCTTAAAATCCTTTAAAGAGGTTTAAGTTAGAAAGCGGTAATCAAGAAAATCCCAATTTTTTTTCTCATTTCCATATTACATTTACTATTTAGAGATAAATAACAAAGCGAAAGAATAGAAAGGTTTCATTCGACTTGAGTCGAATGTTTAATACCTTTACCACCGATGCAATTCCTGAGCTGTGCAGCAAACCAAGTTGAACCGTATGTATTTTTCTGTGAAGCTTTTTTTGGATAGTTACCTGTGTTTCCTACTAAACTCCTATATGTGTGTTCACTGCGGCTGGAACTGGAGCTGGAGCTGGGGCTGGAGCTGGGGCTGGAGCTGGGGCAGAAGCTGGGGCTGGGGCTGTGGTTGGGCTGAACAAAAACCATGTTAAAAACCATAAATGTTTTGATAAACTTCGGGACCGTCTTAAAATACATATAAATTTTCCTTTAGCTCGAGTAGCAGTACTGATCTGCTTTCTACTGATTTATTAAAACCGCAATCGTCNCCAAGTTGAACCGTATGTATTTTTCTGTGAAGCTTTTTTTGGATAGTTACCTGTGTTTCCTACTAAACTCCTATATGTGTGTTCACTGCGGCTGGGGCTGGGGCTGGAGCTGGGGCTGGAGCTGGGACTGGAGCTGGGGCTGGAGCTGGGCCTGGGGCTGTGGTTGGGCTGAACAAAAACCATGTTAGATTTGATAAATGTTGGACTTTACTTCGGGACCGTCTTAAAATACATATAAATTTTCCTTTAGCTCGAGTAGCAGTACTGATCTGCTTTCTACTGATTTATTAAAACCGCAATCGTCTAAAAAAATTTTGTGTCATGTTTTCCTTTGGCTCTCGTCTGACACATTGTTTGACAAGTTAAAACATAGTGGTGTCGCCCATAATACTTAAAACAACCATTTACGAATAAAATGAAGCATAAATGCTGCTTTCTAAATTTACGTTTTTGCAGCCTGAAAACTCGATATATGTTCTTCATTAACTTGAGATTTTTAGACACTCGTGCTACTTTATTTATCAGCTGACAAACTTTTGTAGCTGTTCAATTTATTCTCAGATGTCTCCGAGCTGTAAGATTTGACAAAAAACATAGAAAGTTAGTTCATACAACAGTGAATTAATTATAAAAAGTAAATTTGAAAGAAGAACTGCTACGTTGCGGGCTAATTACAAGGCTGAAATAATTGAAAAAAAAATAAAAATTTTCAAAAATATTTCTCCTACTAACTTACGAACCAAGGACCCGGAACCAGGCCACCCTAAACTAATTGGACCATTCATAAAAAAACAGAATCGGTTTGACGTGCCTTTCTATTGAAGCCTCCAAGCAAACATTATTTACTTGAATTCGTGTGGAAATCTTATGCTAGCTAGAGTGTATTATACTTAGAAGGAAAAATTAATGTATCATCCCGAGTTGGGTATATAAAAAATATTTTATGTGAAAGAAATGAAAAATTATGCTCCATCATACCCTTATGAAAATTCATTTTCTATTATTTACTATACTTGAGTGGTTAGTTCATTAAAAAAAAAAAAAGAAAAAAAAATCCAATTCATCATTTGTCATTAATTTAAAGAGTCGATAGCAGATAAATCAATTTAAAAATTTGATCAAGAAAATTTTTTTTTTTTTTTTGGGAAGGCCCGTAATGAAGAGAGAAAAGTAGAGATGATCATCCACTTAAGTAGATGGCTAAACACAGCTGTAGTGATCGGAAAGGTAGGTTTCATTGTAATACGTGCACATGTGCGCTGATATGTTAGACAATGTTAGACTCAGTCAGGGGTTAATTTAGCTGACAGCTGTGAATATTTGTAATTCTTTTTCTTTTGTTTTCTAATTTCTATTTTTTTTTTAAGTTTTCATTAATTTTTTTGCTTTTTTTTTCTTTGTTTCCTATACGGAAGAAACTAAAAATTATATAATTGATTAATGGCTATAATGGCACCAAAGATATTTGTAGAGAAAGGGGTCTTCAATGCAAATGACCACTTTACATTGCACGGGTCAGAGGCTACGAGAATTGCATTTTATTATTATGTAGAACCCTTCTCTTGTAAGTTGTTCTCTCGCTTTTTTGATTGGTTTGATGATCATAATTTTGTCATTATCATATTACATGCTTGAGTACTTGACAGGTTTATGAGTTAACCAGGTACAATCATACAAAACACAATATATATATATGCATATATATATATATGTATAGATAGGTATATAGATGCCTATTTATGTATGTTTATAGCACACTGAGTTAAACTTATGCATGAGCTTAACCACCTTTCACATTGTTTGTGTACGTATAGGTAATTGTAAAAAGGTAAGAATAGCTGAACATATATTGGAAACAATGAAATTGACAAATGAAGACAAATTACGTTCATCATCATCAGCAACAGCATCATTATCATCGTCGTCATTACTTCTTTCAGACATTAATGTTGACAAAAGATCAACGATCATTTATCACTAGTATTGGACATAATTTGATTTTTAAACCCAAAACTGACACCATAAATCTCTCTTTGAAAATGCTTAAACATAAAAAAAAAGCAAGACAAAGATTCCGGGGAAAGGAAAGTAATATTTCCCTTTATTCAAGTTATAAGTGAAGGGTGGTTGTATACCGGATCGCGTACAACAGACCCCAAGAGACAAAAGAATCATTTTATGGCTACAACACCTGTATTAAGACTTTCAAGTTTTCGTATATACACAACTGCATGAATACGTACCTTTAGTGAGTTGAAGCTTTAATCAGCCAAGATGATCAGTGTTGATCATCTCAGCGCAATGCTAAAGTAATAATAACAATGAAGTTGATGATGATAATGACGACGATCATCAGTGCAATGTTGTTAGTGTTTTTGGCGTCGGCGGAGTAGTCTTTCTTTTTCTTTTAACAACAGCTTTATAATCTGCCAACACTTCTCACCTCCTCATAATTGCAATCAATTTCAATTTCAACAACAGCAACCACCATCACTGGCATACACATTTATACAAAAAGACATAATACTGTATAGTGTTATAGTATTATAACAATCTTGTATTGTGTTTTACTTTAGATCTTAACAACTCATCTTAAATTTCATCATATAACACAAGTACACTCCTTGTTATTATTATTTTTTTTTACTTTTATTTATTTATTTATTTATTTTTTTGCTCTAAACTGTATTGCAAGTTCTCTCAACACTTTGATCATAAGCGATCATTCTACTGTAAACACCATCACCATTGTTTTTAGCATTATATCGATGTATCTACAAGCATAGCTGCTTTTTTTTTACATATACATTTAGAAATATATAAATATACATATACGAGTGTGTATATATATACATATATGTGTGTGAGTGTGTCTGTGTAAATGAAGATCATAGGTAAGAGTACTCTTGACTAGGGAGACGCTCTCATCTTTCACGTTTAATTTTCAGTTACACATTTTCAAGTGCTATTCATGTTAACGTTCTGTCTGCTGTCGTTGTCGTTTTATATGATGATTTGCGCGTTTATATCGCGCAACTTTGAACACATCGCCTATCGTCTATGTATATATATATATTAAAAAAAAAAAAAAACGAATAATAATAAATATAAAGAAAAATGGTAAAATAATGGCAAAATATTGTATTGTGGCAATCATATCACGGACATACAGTACGTAGCATACGTTGCAAACAACAACAATTTATAGACACTGCGGTGGCTATATGATGGTGTTTGCACCGCAAAAATAATATCTATTATATGACAACAGCCATAATAATGACAAACATGAGATGTATGAATGCGTTATATATGTACATGTGTGTGTGTATACTCTTGGTACACTCGATAAGAATCTTAATGAAAATTTTTATTAATATCGATTTTTCAAAGAAAATAAAAAAGAAAACATAAAACATATGTATGCGATTACACCAGTCACTCTGCTGTACTCCCATTCAGTTTGGGTATACATTTTTATTAATAGCCAAGAATTTACTCAGAATATGCTTTAAACCAAATGAGCCCACATAAAAATTTCAAGGCCGCACTTATAAAACCAGAAGCTTTTGTCAGTTTATTAGCTGCTTGAGAAGACATTCGCCCAGATATCATAATTATTATTAAGATAGTTGTTGCTTTTGTTACTTTTGATTCTGTTGTTGATGTTGCTGCTGCTGTTGCTGTTGCGATTTCTGCTAAAGTGAAAACATGCATCTCGTTGTAAATGCATGTCTAAGCCACAGGACATTATAAAGAAAACACAGTAGCAGCAAACATTTAATAAAAACCACAAAAATAAATTTAAAAAATCCAATAATAATAATAATAATAATGATAGTGCGGAAATGATCATGAATGCAACTGCTTATCTTCTTGACTAGTCAGCGTTCAATATTCAAATTGCTATAAGAAAATTTAATTCAATTTAAAAACAAAAATTACTACATACATTATAAGGCAATGCTCTTTATTATACGCATACACATACGTACATAGACGCGTTTGCCATTAACAGAATATCTTACATGTGAGAAACGAAATCATTATTCATTTCCTCACTCCACTGGTGAAGCATTCAACTCTACACCTTATATATATTTCTACGCTTATTTTTTTAAATGTATTGAATGTGAAAAAAAAAACAAAAAAAATGTTTTTTCTTTAGTTTTAGTTTTCCTCCGTTGTAATTATTGTGTTCTTGGTTTGGTTAAAACAGTTGGACTCTTAGTTTCTTGTTTCCCCCAACTTTGATATCCCACTGTGTTAAAACGCATTTATAATGTATATTGGCGCATTGACACATTCTAATTCATAAATGCGTGTAAAATAGAGAGCGCGGAAGAAGAAACTGCACGTGATCACACACCAAACTCTATTATGATTATAACCTGTTGTATCCCGCAGTGTACATAGTTGCATAAGTGTTTCTTCTATATAAGTGAAGCGAAAAACAAAAAATAAAGAATAATAAAAAAATAAAAATAAAAAAAACAGGGCAAGAAAATTCACATATACACATACATACATATACATATTTTTATATACATATATATATATATATATATATAAATATATGTACATACACCTCGTATAGTATATTCACATACGTGATAAATATATATTCATATAGATACACACATACAGGTAATCCTTTATAAATGATGCTCTCAAACAGTTAACGCATGTTTAATCAACGTTGAATTGTTTGTAGCAAAAAGCAAAAGACGGCGAGAAACAAAAACTGGTAATATTAACGAATGACTAATGATTAAGTTTTCAGTTAAAAATATTAAATGATTTTCTTGCTATTGTATGTAAATATAAATAAATGAATGCATTTGTTAACACACACGTACAACAAGTGTTCAAAGATGCAAAGAATTTTTATTTATTTCTTTGTTTTTTTTGTTCCTCTGTGAGAAAACTTTTTATATCAAAATGCGTTTAACATATTTCTCCGTGACTTCAAGCTTAGTATCATTATTATTTAGCACACTTTCTAAAAAAAAAAAGAAAAGAAAACTAAAGGACGAAATGCTATTATAACTTTTGTTTTTTCCTTTAGTCCTTCGATATACTATAGCAGAAACTCTCAATTTTTTTGTAGGACACTTGATTTATAAAATAGCTTACAGAAAAAGTACTCCCAGAACTACATTAATTTCAGATAGGAGAGAAAAGTGTCTTATAAACTGTTAGACCAAATTAGATTTCTTCATGATTATGCATATATATATGAAACATGTTTGATAATTTTAAAGATTTCTTCCTTACCGCGTAATCATCACAAGTTTATGTCATGTTTTACGCAATGAAAGGAACACTGAATGCTCTATAAGTATACATACATATTCATAATAAGAATGTTTCATGCGGAAAATATATATTTGATAAGTTTGTGTTTTGTCATTTAAAATTACGGTTAAGTTCTCAAAAAATCTTGTTTAAGGGGAATAAGTCGATTTTTGTTTTTATCACTTTTTTTTTGGACAATATTTGGAAATTATAGAACACCACCTGAACTATAAACGCAAAATTGCATTTAGAATATTAAAATCAGTCGTGAATTTGTTAACATTAAAATCTAAATGACTCTCTCTCTCTCTAAATCAAAAATAGGTTAAATCAAGATAATTAAATTTAAATTACTAAAATAGCCATTTATATTTAGAGCAATCAGTAAATATAATATTTAGTTTAAATATAAGCATATTAATAAACTAAAATAACTAAAGAAAACAAAATGGTTGAGACTTGCATTGATCCATTAATAATAGTAGTATTGAACACTTTTCCCTTTAAAATCTTAGAACCTGCAAAACAAAGATTTCCGGAATTCTCAAATATTTTTTAATTATTCTTATCATTTTTGTAACGTAAATTATTGAAATATTTTAGAAGCCAAAATAAAGCTTTTAACGTTAACTTTTGAAAATATAGTTAACCTTGATCTTCAATCTATTGAGAATATAATCTTTATTAAGAATACATATAGTCTTTGTATGCTTTCTTTCTGGCATTGTAAGCATTTTAACAAAATGAATATATTTCCAACCCTTGATGGATATAGGTAAACAAGAAAGAAATTTGTTATACATATCTGGTGTTTTGCATGTTTTCAAAAGTAGTCTAGGTGCATCATTTTAGCTTTGAAGCATGTAGCCCAATGCTGAGATGTGTAAAATCGCTTTGGAAGTATTTTTTATATAAAATTTAAATACTTTCATTTTAGTCAAATTATCTATAAGTATCGTGTTTAAAGGAAAAACTCGATCCAGACAGGAGCTAGAATTTGACCTAAGCTTTTCAGATGAAAAGATTTTCAAATTTTTTCAATCGAAGATATTATAAATTATTTCTGATCTCATACAATAAGCAGTTTAAATTGTTCAAAGATTAATCGCAGTGAGTTTGCACCCATCTAACGTACAACATACTAAACATACTGTTTCTTCCTTTTTGAATCGAAACTTTTTCTTGTTTTTTATGCTTAAGATATTTGCTGGAAGTTTTTTTAGCAACTCATGGAAAAGATTATAAAATCAGTTAACAGATCTTGCTTTGAAACAATGGGTTCTAAGAGAGTATATTTTTATTTAATTTGTTTAAAATTCAATATTTTTTTAGGACTTAAATAAACAAAAGACTTAAGACACAAACTTCTTGACTTAAATCCAAATAAATAGATTATGTTTTTCTTTTCCTTCTTTTTCATCTAACATATGTTACCTCGGAAAGGTAACTTATTTGAAAGTAACATGTGCTGTGATTTGTAGAAATTACTTCATTGACAGGTACTATCGTTAGTTATATAAAGAGAAGGTAACCAAAGCAAAGAAAAATAAAAACAACAAAAAGAGAATGTTTTTTTTTTCTACTTTAAATGAAACTCAATACATTAACATATAAATTTTTTAATTTATTTTAAAATATCTGTAAATTGTTATTTAAAAATAGATTTTAACTGTATGGAAATAAATAAATAAATACTAGAAAAAAAAAACAACATTAAGTCAATGATTTTAATCAAATATTGGATTTTTATTTATATTACGATTTCGAGTTTTCGTTGGTTTTTGTCTTTACCTTTGCCCTCTCCTCTCTTTTTCCACTCAATAGCCACAAAATAATCAGACAGAGTTATCAGAAATTTTTTAGGTTTTTTTGTTTTTTTTTTCGTGTTTTTTTTTTTTTTTTGCTTTTTACTTTTTAACATGGACTCTATGCAGAACTCATTAACTTGTAGTTTTATTTTCATGTGTGATTAACTATCGATAGATCAGAAACAACACCCAAATAACTATTCATAAGAAATTCGGCCTTAACTTTTTCCTCGATCTCTATACTAGATACATTTATACGTGCACATATATACGCACGCAAAGTGAAACCTTTCCAATATCGATATATACAGCCGCACAAAACGTGATGAAATTTGTATAGGAGTCTAACGCTAAACTACATAATCATTATATAAGATGATGACGATAATGATAATAAAAGATGTTGATGTTGATTTTATGTATCCAAAAGGCAACCAACGTATACAATCGCTCTCACAGGTGGTTAATAGATTTTTGGAAGAAAATAATCAACCTTTTTTATTTTTTTTTCTTTTCTTTCCTTTCCTTAAGAGTTCTTGTTTTTAAAATTTATTTGAGTCATTGCTTTTATTGATTTTTTCCGAAAATTTCATTTTTGAATCGATAACAATTTCGGTATGATTCTATAAGAGAGTTCTTCTCTCATGCTCTAGCTCACTTTAAACGATATTTAAGGCAGGTAACACAAATTATGGGTTTTCTACGCTTTGTTCTTATTAACGAGATAAGAATACAAGAAAAAGAAAACTTTTTTTTCTTTTTTTTTTCAATTTTTATCATGCATTACACTAAATTCTTTGATGAAGATTTTGTGGCCATATGCCCTAAACTCTACCATTTGTTTATCTCAAAAATACTCGTACATAAAATAGATTTTAAACAAGACCTTTCGACTTTTATTATGAAAACATATTTTCAAAAAAGTAACACTTGTCTGCTTCAATTTAAATATACATCCAGTCGTTGCAACTTATATCACACGCATACCATTTTAGTTTTGTGTTAAAAAAAAAGAGAAAAAAAAAAACATATAAAAGATTTTTACTTTTTATTTCATACTATTAATGTTACGTCTCTATGAATTTTTCATGTGCCATAAAATCGAGAATAAAATAAAATTACTTCACCATTCACTACTATACGTTTAACTTTAGCAAAATTTTGTACATATTTCATTTACATAGTTTTCCTTTTAACTTAATCATTGGACTTACACGCAGCTCTACACTGCTTTACAGCGTAAAAGAGGCAAAATTATATGAAATTTTTGCTATTATTTTTGCTAGAGCCTGTGCACGTAAGCTAATGTGAAAGCACAAACACAGTATCAGTGTTCAGTGCTCCCCATGAGCATATGTGTGACTTTGCAATATATGCTGTTGATGTTGCTCTATCATAACCATCAAAGCAATATGGCCTTTTTTTTCCTGGATACATATACAATCACTATTTATATGACAGCTTGTTAACGAGATTTTCGGTTTTGTTGCTCTTTTTTATAGTCTTTTACTTTTATTTTTATTTAGTTCATAATGTACAGCACTTGTGCAAGCGTTAGTACGTACTATTAATTTTAGTATATATTTCATCACATATTTGCAGTTGAAGGTAAAAGAAATTCAACTTTTATTCATTCGCGCTAAATATCGTGGAAATTTAAATTCACAACTACAATTTATTATTATATTATATTTATAGCAAATATTACATAACATTCATAAGTCCATTTTGAAAATATAAAAAATAAATTATATATATATATATTAAAATATGTATAAAAAAAAATTCCTTAAATAAATGATGTTCAACCGTATAATTGTAATGAATCTTAGTAAATAGTTTCCCGTAAAGCAGTGACACCAATTTTAGTTGCATACGAATATAAGACCTGCCCTTGTCTTGAACGCATAAACATAAACTGAAAAAGTAATTATGAGTCACTTTTATCGGAACTTTTCGTTGAGCAAGCAACACGACCGATTCCACTGTGCTTGGTTATTTCTTTTGCAAGATATTAGTCCTTTATTATCAACGGTGTTCGCAAAAGTTTTAGCGAGAAGTTGCCTTAAAATAATTTCAGTTTCTCTTTCGATCTTTTTGCGGATCTGTGAATTGAACACCGCGTTTATACTAATCTATGATTGTAATAAAAATTCCAAATATTTTAAACACCATCAAGCATTAGACGCGTAGCCTTACCTTACACACAATTAAAACAAAATTAATATACTTTATATATAAGAGTTTTTACTTTTGCTTTCAACTTTTCTTCTGGCATAATAACTTATGTTTACATATTATTTAGTATCTTTACATTGGTTCAAACGTATTATATGTTATACATTCCTGGAGCCACAAGGGCAATATTAGTAGACCTCTATATTTTGGTAAAGAATTATGCTCTCAACTACTCACCAATCACTCATCAATATCTATGATTAACTTGTTTTTCTTTCTTTGTTTGTTTAAATATCAGGCCAATTGAAGAAATAAAATAAAATGTGATAAAAAATTAATTAAATTATATTTCAGTTAAGCTATTCGATTCGTCGCATGAACTCAAATATAAAGTATATAAAATATTATTTTCTGTAAGCGAAAAAGAAAAGAAAAACGAACAACGAAAAACGAAAAACGAAAAACGAAAATATAATTCACAGTTAAAATTTCATTTTCGTGCCCCAAAAACCAAATATCATTTTATAACTTATACATGCAATAACTTCTCCGAAAAATTCCACTTATAGTTCCGAAAATACAAAAACAAGAACAAAAAAAAAAAAGAAACGAAAGCAATAGCAATAACAGCAACGAAGGCAAGAGAAACAAAGAAAAAAAAAGAACTGAAAATCCTATTTATAAACTTTAACGTTTAGTTAACATTTTGGCACCCAACATTTACCATGAAAAATGATCATGATATATCCATGGAGCACAGTTGAATGCAACAACAATAATAACAACAACTGCAATAACAATAACAATAACAACAATCGCATATGTATGAGATATGAGGCAATTAATTATACAATTTGACAGAAATGCGTTGAGATCCTTAAGAATCACAACTTGAACTGGGTATAAAATGTTTTTTCTTTTTGTTTTTTCTCTTTTGTAATTGAGAGGATCATCATCATCATCATCATCATCATAATCATACGATCCCGCTACGATTAAGGCTGCAATATATTTCGCAAATAATAACATGCACATACGAAAATAAAAAAAAATTAAAATGATTTCGTTAAAATATTTAACAGGGAACGAACTACATGATACGTACATATTTATGTAGATATAAATATAAAGCGAAATCTTGTGGTATATAAACAATGATTAATTGTAGAAAATTATGACTACAAATAAAACAAAAATAATCATAGTAATAGTTCAGAGATGATCCCCTATTTATATACAATTTATTTCCACTAAAAAAAAAAAAAAAATCTTTAAAACCTTGATATCATACTGAATATCATCTATAGTTACGCGATGCGTACTAAAAAAGATTATTTACAGACAACAGTAGTAGTACAGTAGTACAATAGCTTTTGAAAAGTGTGTAACAAAAAATAATCAGAATAAAAGAAGAAACAAATTTTATTCAAAGCAACATGGCAAACATGACAAGTTAAACTGCGTTAGAACTGCGAAGACCCTCAAACTTCAACAACTTGACTGTCCCGCGCTGTTGAATCTTTATGTCAGGGACATTTAATTTCTAAAATTTGTACGAGAAACACACTGCAAACAGCTCCAAAGTAGAAGACGTAATCTTTATTAATTGTGTGGTTTGGATCAGATCACTTTTGAGATCACTTCCCTAACTAACGCCTTACTTTGAAAACACCAACATTACCGAGCCAAGGTATGAATCGAATGCGATTGCATGCCCAAATCAATTACTTCTTGTTTATATTGAACAATATTGCTCTGCATTTTACAACACAAAATTAATCTAAGGGAAATGTTTATTGGTTTCTCGCTCAACAATAACCCAGAGAAATAGAGTCCTGGAATTTAAGTGATTTTAAGATCACCTAGGATGTAATGAGGAATAATCTTGCGTCATCATGGCTTTATGCTTATTAGGTGTAGTCAGTTTCCACGTGCTTTGCGAAGCCAGGGATTCTCAATTGTTTCCAAATCTTCGATATAGAAGGTAGTATTTATTTTTGTAACGTTTTGTCTTCGTAGGAATTTTTTTCGTTAAAAGCAAAAACTCATAAAATATTCAGAACATCTTTATCATGTTCTAGAGATATTTTCTTGGGATAATTCTGTAATAAAAACTTTGTGCTGAGATAAATTGTCCTTTGCTCCAAACGTGGGACATATAACGAAAGGTTTTATGAATAATTCAAAGGATTATACCACCCCAGAGTCATTTAGATCCCTAGCAATAGTCGTCATGTATTGCGAGAGTTTACGTCAAACATTCTTCGCAATTATTAAATAAATTTTATATTTTTAGTTGTGTTCGAACATTTTTCATATATTTTTTTCATTTTGCAACTGTGTCAACATCGTCAACGGATGCTTTCAAATGATTAAGAATATGAAGCCTCCGAAATTTCCTTGTGGCTATTGCAAACGAGAGGATAAAATGAATATACCTCAAACCTTCGATAGTGCGTACAACAGTTTCATATAAAATATACAAAAAGTAAACGCAATAAACGCAGCTAATAGTAAAAGAAAAAGCGATTGCTACCGACTTGGCACAAGTAAGGAATAAATGAATAAAGCAAAAAAACAGCCGCTACGGAGATAGATCAACTTTTATATTTTGACAAGCTAGCCCTTTGATGACTCTAGAGGTTTTGGATTCACTTACGGAATACGTACTTTGTTGATTTCTACATAAATTAGAATAATATTAGCATATAAGAGCAGAGAACGAAAGTGTACTATTTATTCTGTGGATCCTGATGGGTTTTGTTTATATTATTAATATTTTTTTATGCATATGTAAAAAATATTTATAAAACTATTAATTCATTTTTTTTGTTAAAATCAATTAAAATATCTCAATTCTTCTTATTGTTAAAAATTGATATAAAGCATTATATTTTTTGTTTGTTAATATTAAATTAATTATTTAAATTTCGTATTTATTTTTCTTATAATATAATCTTATGTAACTGATCAGATATTCATCAGTATAAGTCCTGACTGGTGATATTGTTTTAAACACATTCTGATACCATTTATAACACAAATTTATAAAAATTCTATCATATTCGATGACTGAGCTCTCTTACAGAACTCTTAGATTAGGCCGACAAATAAGGCCAAAAGGAATTTTTTGCACGAAGGAATAATCGTAAGAGTTTTGTAACTAACTTGTAATTTTTAAATTCTGCTAAAAATTACGCGATTTTTCAATTTACGTTGTAACAAAAGTAACAAAATGATATTAAGAGATTAATTTAATGTTTTGAATAAAATTTGGAAATCGAAATATCAATCGTGAGCTACATGGATACAACTAAATCGATTACATCATTTGTAGTATAAAAGAATCCATATATTCACCTGTATTTGATTATCTCATTTTTTACCACAGGGGTCTTTGATCGTATGTTTTAATATCGATTATCAACAACCGACACAATTATGTCAAATTTCAAATATAAGTTCATTCATTTATATTCCATACTTGCCACCATCACTTCTAATATTTTTGTCTATAAATTTAGTATAACATAAATTAGTAGAGTTCGATTCTGACTTTTTTCTAACTATAAATTACGTCAAATGGAGAGAGTGACAGAGACAGAGAGAGAGAGAGGGAGAGAGAAAGAGAGAGGGAGTGAAAGAGGGAAAATATAAAATATGAGAGGTACTTCGCCTTTTTATGATGACACAGTAGGATATTGATTAACGCCTTGCGTTAAATCGATAGTTTATGCTGTGAACTTAATTTATAACGCTAAGAAAACCCACTTTAAAATAAAACAATAAAAAAAAATATTGTAAATTAACATAATAAACAATGCACATACATACATATAGAATTTCTTTTAAACCGAGCAAAAGAGCTTTTATTATGATTATTATTATATCTTATATTTCCTTTTGCTTATGAACAATGTACTGTAAATCTCAAACCAAAATACTGGAAAATGTTTAACTCTGAATTGCATTTAGCAGAAACTTCAACTTAGTGCGGTAAATTAAGATTAAGTGTAAAAACGGTCATTAGTTAATAGTACCTGAGTTAATTCTAGAGTCGCAAACACCTCTATGGCTTGAAGTAGTAATATTTCTATTTCTGGGCAATTAAGAGAACGAGCTAACTGAAGACCCTAAATTGTATAAAAACAAAACTAAGAATTATTCAATTATTAAAACTTTATTTTTGAATGTTAAATCGTAGCATTTCATAAATTATTCTAATCGCCAAAAATTTTCAATTTTTTTTATATAAATATTTTTGGTAAATGCGGGTAAGTTCTTGGATGCATTAATAGAATTTCCGGTTTGACTTAAGAGATTTAACAAGATGAAATCTCGCTACTGAAAATTTCATTATTTTAAGCAAATTTTTGCGGCAGGAATCTAAAGAAAAAGGAAAAAAAAACTATTACTGATCATTTTCTAATTATGGACAAAGCAACCGAGTTTATTATTTTTCAAATTTTATCTAACGATGATAAAATAAAAACATTTGACACCAAAAACTAAACTAAACAAGATTTAAACAAACGGATATGATTATATCTTTACTTCATAATTCACTCTAAACTAAAGTGTAGAAAGCTTATGAAGTCTCACAAGCGTCGATTTCAACGCGTTGCACTCATTTATATAAACATTGTGATGGATACGTTTAAAGATGAAAAAAAGAAAAATAACAACAATCACAACTAAACTGAAACTATATTAACCGGAACAGTTTTTAATATAGTATACTATCGCATACACACACACACACACACACACGCACACTGAAAATTTCGTATTTTATTATGGGTGGCATAAGACGATTCATATGCTTAGAGATGCTGAGAAAAGTTTCAAGTTAAATCTCCAGGTTTTTTTTTTTTTTTTTTTGTTAAATTCAAAATTATTATTGAAATGAATGAGATATTATTTAAAAGATCACAATACACAAGTGAACATATAAAACCCGAAATCGGCTCACTAGATAATCAAAAATTCCATTCTTAATGGAAACTTAATTCCTAATCAGATTTACATAAAAAACTATATGACAAAAATAAGCAAAAATGTCTTTCAAGTCACTTACCTAATTAATGTACAGATGTGGTTTCAATAAATTTTTGTAATTTCTTCAACAAACATACAAATGCACGCGTCTATATGCATATGTATGCATATATACAGCCATGGAAGCAAAAATAGCACACATTTTATTATGAGAATGGAGAAAGAGGTTGTTTAAGACATTTATAGAAACACAACAAATTTGCATTTATTTTCAAGCGTAAATTAACAAAATTACTCTCGACGGTAATTGAAACTTTCATATCTACCACCTTTACTTAAAAAAAAAAAAAAAATTATTTCGGTGCTCTTTAATAATAGATGGGCTTGGTTGATTTGCTTCATTCCTGTGCAGGGACGATAGGATTACCTATAGAGAAGGTTGGGCGTACAAGTTTATTTTTCTATTGTTTCATTACGACTTACTTCCAAAAGCGTTACTTCATGACTCCAATGTTGGTATAACCACATGACTAAAAAAAAAAAGAGAATTACTTGCAACTAACTTAACACTAAGGCAAAAAATCAATAAATAGAACTAAGAGATAACCATGTGTTCGCGTAGGCATTAGTACCGCGAACCTCATTATTATTCAGTTTGTATTACCGAATTATCTTTTACCGTTCAACTGTTGTTGTGTAGCACCTTCTATAAGCTTCTGATAACTCCCCAATCTTTTCATATATATTCCCAAGCTTTTTCGTTATTTAAAAAAATATTTTTGCACAGTATTTACTTATTTAGAGGGATGCTCGATAAATGTTCAATAGGATTAAGGTTATTTGGCTTTAGAACTTTGGAATATTTTTTATACACTAACGCTAAGTAACATTATATTCTTATTATTAAAAGATTTTATATTAATTTGTGTTGTTCACATTTGTCCATGGCTGTATGTTATCCTTTATTAAGTATTTATATACAGCGTATCTCTGCAAGTGTGCCTCTGGAAATGTATGTACAGTCGTATTTGCAAATTGGCATAAAGTAGATATTAGGTTATAAGCTAATGCTATCTTATCATTTAATATTTATATAGCTAGCGGTGGTATATGTCTATCTAATGTCAATTCAAAAGATGTTTCTGGTTCTTGGTAATGAAACGTATTCACATGGTTTGTTACTTCAGTATTAGTACATGCACATATTACATATACCTAGGTTCATTCAAATAACTGAATTTAATATGCAGATGAAGATGAATTCAATGATGATGATAATGAGAATGACGTTTTTGTGACATTGAACACTTGAGAAATTTATAAATAAATTTGATAAAGTGAATGAATTGAATCAATAAGTGATTGATTAAATAAGAATAAACAAATGAGTCCATTTCTATGATATATATAAACGCACACAACTTCAACTAATACGTAATGTGAATCGGTGCATTCATGAATAGATAATCTGATTAAATATTCGTTTTGTCTTTACAGACAAGGGATACATGATGAAATTGTGGTTTTCACTTTACTTGAATTATGGTTCAATTAAATGTTGTGGCAAATTTCGAAAATTATTTTACTATTTATAATTATTTGGAAAATTTAATAATCATTGAACATTTCATTCGCATAAGAAAATTGTAAATCGATCACTTAGACTTATAGCTGAAACCGTAAAACTCTTATCATTGTTATCTCAGCTTTTCTTTTTGTAAGGATTGAAATACATTCATTTCATATCGCACTTGTATTATTGCTGTTTATTGAATTTGTAATTAAAATTAATTGAAAAATCTCTTTGCTCTTTTTATTTCTTAAAATTCTTACATCCTTTACTAGTAGTGGGTTATGTCATGTTTGCTTAAATGTGTAGTAGCACATAAGGTAGACCAACATTTCATTATATCTATGGATTTAGAATAATTTTTTGATCAATGTGGTCGAAGTTTAGCACTGTAAGTTTATTCTGAGTCGATTTTTGTAAAGACTATTTTGTAAGAGGAAATCTCGGGAAAAGAGAATGGAAATTTCCCCCTTCATTTAAAATTGAAAATTTTACGACCAATTTTTTTTAAAACATGTATGTAAGATTGCTAATTATTCTAATTCAAATCTTTTAAATTATTTTTCTAAAATACAATTCTTTCTATCATCAAACGTAATACTCATTAGTAGATGAAATTCTCCATCCGCTGCTAATTCATAAGTCACATTTAATGCAAACTTAAAACTGAGGTATTTTTGTGAATGTAAAACAATTCTTTCACTTTTTATAATTACAATTGTGTACGAAAGCAACGTAATAGATATTTTGTTGCTAAAGGAAAATAATTGAAAGGTTGAATACTTATTTTCAATGATCTTTCCAAGTTTAACTAATCGATACAAAAATATTTATCATTTCCCTCTAAAATTGCTTATAATCAATTATTATTTTGTTGCAGCAAAGACGCGAACCTCGACCAACAAGTATGATGTTGATCCTTTTTATCAAGGACACATACCTTACTAGCTTTCCCTACAATAATTTCTTTTGTCAGTAACAACCAGAAAACTTTCTATATAAATTTCCATATACATAGTTAAGCTTCATAGATTTAACAAGAGGTATACCGTTATTTTATATGTATTGTCTGTCTGCTTTTGTTTAAAGTTATTTCTCAAGCCCACCCATATTGAAATTGTATTCTGAAACGTAGGTAACTAGTCCAGTTAAGCGTGTAAAAAACTGCTTTATTCAGAGCTCGAAATTTTGAAAGGGTTTATTTATCGATGTTTTAAAAGTCATAAAGTATTCTTTCCAAAACTTTTATTAATAATATTTGTGTAATGCCGTTGACAAAGTGTTAATAAAATTAGTTGGCATGCTATTGATGATTGGCTTGATGCTGAGGTACGTATCCAATATTCATCTCAAGATAATGAATAAGGTTTTCTCACTTGTAATTTTCTTCTTTTACTTCTGCTTTAAGCATACACACCTTACTATATAGACCAGAACGGAGATTAGAGTCTTGCATGCATGTACAATATATAGATGCCGTCGTCCTGGTTGTTGTCATTAATGGGCAAAAATGGTGGCCTAGAGGAGAATTCAATAAGATAATGATGAAAGCATAAATCAAATGTTGTCATAACAGGCTTTGTCGGCATTAAGACAAACGTCAACTACAAGTGAAGCACCAATCGTTCATCTCAGTTGATGTGTCGCACAAAACATCAATGTCATTTAAAACAATAAAACAAAGCAACTGCAGGCGCAAGAAGCCAATAAACAGTTTCTTTTTTTTTTTTTTTTTTTTTTTTTTAATTACACACATATATAAAGATACATATACGCACACATGTTTGTATGCGCATATGTACTTACTTACATAGTATAACACAAACATCTTTGCCTTGCAATTGTTGCTTTATTGAATGTAACTTAAAAGACAGCAACAACTATAAAAATAAAAAATTGAGTTACAACAACAGCAACTACAAGAACATGATGCTTAACAATTTTTGCAATATATCGAAGAAAAAGAAAAGCAAAAAACTTTAAAAACAAAAAAAAAAAAAAAAGAATAAAATGAAAACATTAACTAAATAAAAACCCGCTGAAACATTCAGTCAGCCGCATTAGGAGGACGCAAGGTTTTATAGTTGAAAACGGAAAAAGAAAAAATAAACCTTACCAGAACAACAACAATGAGTAGCAACAGAATGACAGCGATGAAAAACTGAGAAATCCTGCAGCAATTGCGTAAAAAATCAACAGTTTTCAAACTAGACGCCACTTTATAAAAATGTTGCTTAAAAAAAATCATTAAGAGCACATTGATCTTAAGAAAAAAAAACAAATAAAATGAAATAAATAAATAAAAGAAAACAATAACAACAAAAAACATGAACATGCCTTAAAAACAAACGAATAAACAAACAAACAAATATAATTGTTAGTGGTTTTCTCAACGACGTCAACAAGAACAACACAACGGAGCAATAACAATAACAACATTACATTACAACAGAAATCGGTAAAAAATAAAACAGCAACCAACGCTTAACAAAGCTGTTGAGCCTTTAAAAGGCTTTAAAAACGCTTTAGCGATCAACAAACGCAGCACCAACAATAATAGTAACAAGCAATGAACCAATACTTCAAAACTGAACGGGCTAAATAAGGATTTCCTTTAGATATTGCTATTGTTGTTGTTATTTGCTTTTTCTGTTTTTGCTTTTTTTGCTTTTTTTTGCCGTTTAACTGCTCCTCTCATCTCCCGACCAGTGATTGGTTTTCGTTTTTGTGCTCTGGCAAATCTGTGTCACAATCTTCAATCACTCAAAATCTGTATACATACATTAGATGCATACATAGTAAGTAAACCCGCAGGAATGAGAAAAAGTATACTACAAGCCTGTGCTTGCGTGCCTGCATGCCATTAGGCGTATATACACAAACAAACAAACAAACATACACAAGCGCACATATACATGCATACCAACAATACAGCACATGGCTGCATCGCAATACTTACACAGGGCCGAGACATAGCATTTTATGTTTTTGGGGGTACATTAGGTCTAATCGTTATTGCTACATATTCTCAGCAAAAAAAAATGAGATACAAGCGATTGACTAGCTGACTGAATAACTGGTTGACTGACTGACTGTGTTTATGTTGTGCTGTTGCTATTGCGATTGCCGTTGCTGTTGCCATTTCTGTTGTTATTATTGTTGTCGTCGTCGTAATCGTCGCCGTCGTCTTCGTCGTCGTTAACTTGAGAATGCGACAAGTGATCATATCACATGTCTCGGCCCAGCTCGTTGATCACAATGTCAACACACGAGAAGCAGAATGTCCCGCGGGGCAAAATATTTAAAAGACATTTAAGCCTTAAGCTACTGAGAAAACAATGTGAATGATTACGACAACGACAACAACAACGGCAAAAATATCGTTGACGATGACCACGATCACTAAAATGAGAAAAATATGACTGACTTTGTTGGCTACTGTTCAATATGCACTTGTTGTTATTGTTGCCAACGATCAATGTTGTTGTTGCAATGTTCTTTTGTTAACATGATCAATGATCAATGATGATCGACAACAAACACTGATTATTTTTTATGTTCCAATTTATTGTAGAAGATCATTATCATTGAAACTGTATGATAAACATACTAAGCACCTGATAAAGCATCGATACGATGCAAGTGAGTGACCAGATAAAAACTGCAAAAAAGGAATGAAAAATAAAACAAATAAATGAAATGATATACAATAACAATAAAAACAAAAGGGGAGAGAAATGCACTAAAAAAGTTATGTTCACTTTAGAGTGAATCTTCAACGCCTGTTATTACGCTAAGATTGCAGAACTGTTTAGTTAACGGTGGGCGTATCAAATGGATGATAGAGATTCTCCTGACTCTTTCCAAAGAATTCTCAAATATTCATACGAAACTTTGCATCGCGATGTCGGTTATAGCCTCTAATTTATTTACGATTACTTTTAAAAATTTGTTTTTCTCTTGTTTTTTTTTTGTTTTTTTTTTTTGAAGCTAATGCGCGTTCTTTTGCAGTCAAATGATGCTTACTTTCAAACTGAATCGAAGGTTGAAAGATACACTTCCGTCTTTTCTTAAAACTTTTGCCTACTGTGGAATTGTGTGTCGGTTGATCCCGCCCAATTTTGCATTCAACTAAAAAATACTTATAAAGGCTTTTAAATCAATATCTATATTAGATTGCATTTGAGGTTCCTTATCAATTTCGGATCCAATTTTCAAACTTGATACGGGATTTAATTCAACCAAATTTGTATCCGTTCTTTGCTGACAGACAGACGCACATGTAAAACGAGGGATGAAAATCGCAAAACCGACTAAAGATTTCTTTTTCTTTTTTTGTTTTGTTTTAAATGCCATCAATCCTCAGAGTATGACCCTAACACATGTAACGTAATGATAGTCAGACAGAAGTACGGAGAGAGAGAAAGGGAGTGCCAAAATCAGAGGTGTATACCCAAACGGTAAGTGTTACGCTTTTCTTACTTACTCTTACTATTTATAACTACAAACGCACACCAATCATAATTAAGGTAGAATCTACCGCACTGGGGATCCAGCACGAATATACCGACTTGATAGTTGCGGTTCTTAACTAATTATATGTGTGTGAGAGCTCATCTAAATAGATGATTGAAATATATATACTTTATTTAGTTATTAGGTATATAATCGGAACAAGGAATCTGTAATACCCACAATGTTTAGCAATGGATATAATAAGAAACTGAAGAAGTCTACCCGATAAAATATGCTTACTCTTCACCAAAAGAAACTGTTATAGATTTAAATAGCTGTCTTTCGTCCCTATCGCCGAGACTTGACAGCAGTTCGTCTACTCAAATGTAAGCTAAATAAATTATTATTAAATACGGATCGACTTGATTAAGCTCGCCTTGTCTGTCTTTTTAAAGCCGCTAGAATTGATACAGATTTCTCAACTTTATTATATAAATTTTTAAGTTGGGATTAAAACGCTTGAAATTTTACAATAAACGCCACGATTCCATTGAAAAGCATACCCAACGAATGTAGAAGTGCCTGAAACACATCTAACATTTATATAATTTTTCCTTAAGCTCGAAGAGTCTAGAGAACCTTTTACACAGTGATGCAAACTTGGAAGAACTGCTTTGGTGCTTTTAGCACTTTATCGAATACTTTTTTTTAGTACACATCACGAATATTTCTTAGTAACTAAGTCAGTGTGGCAGTGGTGTTTACTAAAATAACAAAAATCTCCTTTTTCGTTGACAGTTCGAAACATATATTTGTAACATTTTAAAGTTTAAAGCCCACGTGGTTGTTCAGACATTTATTAGTTGCCGTTATTTTCTGCTAAAACTATAACAGCCAAAAAAGGAGATTTCTTGACAATTTTTTTCTGTATGAAAGGAAAGGTAAAAAATAATAATAAATATAATAATAAATTGTACATTTAAGTATTAAAAAAAAATGTTCTTTTAGAAAAATATTAAAAAATGGCAACACCAGAATCATTGCCGCGGAGCATTTGTAACTTAAAGGACTTTGGGATATGAATTTTAACTGATTGAAATTTGAATATAAAAAAAAAAGAAAAAATTGTTGAATTTGCATTCCTGTATTTCGAGAACGACTTAGCATTTTTTAGAAGTATTATTTTTGGTAACATTGGGGAGTATTTGAGTGAAAAGTTCAATTTTCAACCGACAAAAACGTAGCCTTTTATTCATAAAACATGTTTGAATCGACTTTGCAGAAAACCTTGTATTATTCTCTAGAGATGTCTCACGAGAATGACTCTGGTGTTGCTACTTTTTTTTTTTTTTTCCAAAAACTTTTACATATCTTTCCACTCAAAAAAAGGTATCGTAAAACCTCTTTTTTGTGTTGTTACGATGCTGCTATTCATTAAGAAGTCATTTAAATATTGAATACAAACAAATAAAAGAATTTGATTCGTAAAGTAGCAACAAAATAATGAATCAAAAATGAAAAAATAATTATAAAAATGTGACCACAGATTTTTAATATTTTTTACACTTTACTTTATATAAATCAACGACAGCTAGAGCATCAAGCTTCGATTTTCATAAAAGGTACCATTTGTGTGTTCTGCTTTTTAAGCACGTCTCCGATTATTATTAAATTTAATTTAAATTAAGTCTTTAAAAGCTGAAAACTGAAATAGTGCACAAATCATGCCAGCAATCTGGCATTGTTATAATGCTGCCTGGAAAAATGGTGTAGAAGATAAGCAAATAATATATCGCATATCTAGTCTCATAATATTTGCCACTAAAAATAAATGAATTCCGTTTGAAGATAACCTGAATATTATTCTTCCATAAAAACTCTTTCCTTAGACTTGTGCGTGTATCGAAACTCACAAATTGTTATTATTATTATCAAAAAAAAAAAAAAAAACGCGAAATTATCGCAAGATAAGGTCTGATATCGACAAAGTTTTCTTTCTAAATTTTACTAATGCGTGCATATCCAGACAAATTAAGCAATATTGTGAATTCAAAAGAGCGTACTCAGGCGTGCAGACACTTTGCTTAGAAATGTAATTATAATTGAAATTGAAACATGTTTAACAAGATCTAAATAAATATTATTATTATGCAGGCAACAAGAAGCACGAAAAATGAAGGTGCGGCAGCAGAATGGCGTTAAACAACCACCAGAGGCCACAAAAGACAGCAGCCAGCAAAAAACAATATGCGCTAACAGACTAATGGACAGACAAACAGCATATGTACATATGCCATAGAAAACGAATATGAAAAACTGTAAAAAAAAAGGAAAATTACATATTAATGATAAAAAAAAAAGAGAACCATAAATGTTTTTAGTTGCAAACACACCAAGAATTACTAAAATTTTATTTGCAATATATTTATTATCATTGCATAATTTATTCCACTCCATCGAAAAAAAGATCGGGACACCGTAACGATAACGCGAAAGAAATTCGCGTCAATTTAATCGAAAGAAATAATATTAGTCACCTTGTAAAAAACCGTTTACAAGGGATTTTAATTTATATATAGGTCTCCCAAAATTGGCTTCATTCATTGAATTCAAATTAATTCGCATTCAAACAATTTGGAGCGCTTTGATTGGGGAACCTTAACCTTAAGTTGCATCAACGAAAATCGAAGTACAATTAATACTAATCGATATAAAAATAATCGTTTATTAGATATTTTCAGAAAAATATGAAAAAGTTACGTGAATTATTCTCCTATAAATTGCTAACGAAATAACTAAAGTTTTGACCAATTGAAACATTATTATTGATGGACTATTAATCTTATATTGCTTATGATTAATTTGTGTTCTCATATATATGTAGAAAAAATTGAATGAAAATTGATTCTTGATGGCAAAAAAGCCAAAACAAAAAATGCTTATGTGTTCAAAATTCGGGATATAAACTTTACCGATTCGTTAGGGAAAAATTTTGTGAGGAAAATTTATTTCTATCTGTTGCGAAGCAGAATACTTTGAAGAATAATAAATAAAGCTTCGAACATTAAGTATTTCTTAAATGTATACATCCACACTGTACAACTGCCAAACAGAGACTTGTCATATTTTATTACTTTAATTGAGAATTGTGTGTTAACATATAATATAAAAGAATATGTTGAATAATATGCTTAATAAAGCTTAAAGTTGTCATGTTTGCGGACTGTGTCATATTAGAGCGATATTTATTAAATAGTTAATTATAGAATTTGCTTACTCTCTCCCTCTTTCTCTCTCTCTCTCTCTCTCTCTCTCTCTCTCTCTCTCTCTCTCTCTCTCTNTCTCTCTCTCTCTCTCTCTCTCTCTCTCTCTCTCTCTCTCTCTCTATCTGTCTCTTTATGTGCCAGGATGAGATTCGTTAAAAACTCCACTTTCCAATATATACGAAAGAGTAAATAAATGTGTTCCTTTAATCTATTCTTTATACGATAGAAATTACGCTTACGCGCTATTTATATTACGAATGAACTTAAGACACAAAAAATCCAAGTATGTATATATAGCTCATGTGGTTCTCTCTTTTTTTTTTAAATTAGCATTTAATAAATGTTTTAAAATATCATCACAAGTCTATATTAGCATGCATAAGCACATAACATAAACGATAACGTAACCTAGAATGTGTTATTAATTGGAATGGATATACATGAATGAATGAATGTCTTATCGTCATTATTTCTTATTAATTTTTAAAAATAAAGAAACAAAAAAATTCTTCGTATTTTATAGCATTTAGATACCACGGATTCTCGAAAACATAGCGAAATATATGTATAAATCAAATCCGATTCGAAATATGTATTTATATGAGAAATCGTCTAACTTGGAAGAATTTACCCCCTAATTTGTATAAATAAACATTTATTTCTTTGCCTTTTATAAATTTTCAAAATAACCTATTTATGTTTGTTTGTTGATGTCAGCAATTTGCAAAATCACTAGGTTTCCACTTTGCAAAATTTATAAATTCTAGAGAATAGGCGTGGCGGGTGTTCAATATCCAAAAATTGTAAAAAAAATGAAAAAATAAGAAAAAAAAACGTATAGCGGGCAAAAAATTATCAAATTTATTTTTAAATAAAATTAGTAAAAACAATTTTTTTTAACAGCTTTTAACATAAATTTACAATTTTTTTTTTAACATAAAAATACAATTTACAATAAGTAAACGTTACGGAAAGAGGTGAGAAAAATAACAGACTGTGTCCCCCAATGGAGACAACATATAAATATAGATATAATATGTAAATAAATTAAATATAATAATTTAAATTATAATAAATTAAAAAATTAACCAAAAAGATACATGAAATAATTAATAAACAATAAATATTAATTAAGTATCAAAAGATATCTTGAAGAAAGGTGTTGAGAATTCGATTGTTAACAACGGGACAATGCAGGTCATTATGAATAGTTTTGTTGCAAAAGAACTTACAAGGCATTAGCAATAAAATGAAAAGTCTTGGATTAATATTTTTGGAGCATTTCAATACTAGAGTTACTGGCTGTTCCCCCATAATTATATACTATATATAGGTTCAAATGGGTTTGGGGATTAAGTTTGGATATTCGGCAAATTAACCATTAGAGTTTTTTGATTTTTAAATCAAGTTAATAAAGAAATGTAAAGGAAAGATTCAAAAAAAAGACTATAATCGAAGCTATAATCTCTAAATTTATTAAGGTGTAGGCAAAGATCATGAATCTTTCCCACTTGGCACGGTGAATCGGATGTCGTTGATTTTTTAGAAGAAAAAGACAAATTATGCAAAAAACGGCTCAATGAAATAATTAGCTTTCCTTCTGCAATTGGGAAAATCAGCCGATGACTAAGAATAGCGAACAACTCGAATATATTTATTAAAATCTTCGCGAGCTTATAAGCAATAAATTTGTAATAAGAAGTGAATATAATTTTTCTTCAATTAATAGCAAATATTACATTAGACTATCTTTTATCAGAAAGACACAAAAAAGAATATTACAAGCATATCTGTATATACATATAAATATATATATATTTATAACATTTATAAAATAATAGTGTAACAACTTTCCACCAAACATGAATTTACTTATTTATATACTCATCTGCAAAAGAATTTTTTTATCCCCATCACAGAAACTATATATATACTATAACATTTCCAAAATGTGTGCAACATCCGGAAGGAAGCTTTAAAAAATTCTATAAAGTATATATATATATATACATATATATACATTTGATATTCGTCTGTGTGGTTCACAAAAATAAGATATTTGTTTCAAAAAACCCTGCAAAAAACATTAAAAATTTACACAGGCCGGTTGATATTGAAAATAAGCTAAATCGGGGAATAGTCACGCCTACTGTATAACATAAATTGACGAGATTTCTGTTTTCATATAAAAAAAAATTGTATTTTTTTTTTGTTCATTACTCACAAATTACAGTAAAATTGGTGACGTCCATACAATATTATAAAGTATTGCAAGTTTACTTTTTACATTTTGTTCAACATCTTTTTTTTAAGATAACGTTGGCAATGGAGAAAGATTCGAACGTAACCGAGAGAATATAGTTTTTTTTCGAACATATTAGTATTTATTTCACTGATAATTGAACATAATTAATTATTAATTCGATACTAAATGAAATAAATTTTATTTTTGCTTTTAAATCCTATTATCCGTTCGCTAGGTTTTAAATATTGTTTAAGATCTGATTTAAGATTTATTAGCACTTTTCACGAATCAAACTATACTACTATATATTTGATCGTTTTTCTATTCGGTTGATTATGGAACATTCTTAGATTTCATCGACTGACTCGATATTTCCACACTTAAAATGGACTAAATTAGTATTAAATAGTATAACAACCAGTATCACGGTTATTAACCATAAGAGAAATAAACGCGTTTAGCTATTGCCAGTGTCAGATATGAAATTCCGGAGCAATAGCCTATACAAAACTTTTCGGAGTATAAATTTCATTATAAAACAAGAATTTTATGTGAAAAAAACCACAACAACAAAAAAGTGCGCCTTGCGACTTCTGACTTTTTTTTTATGGTATTGCTTAGAATACGTCTGTAATATAGGAAGTAAGCTTCCGTCGCGTACCAAAATTTCTATGAAAATTTTGTTTTGTTACTTTATGCTGATCTGCGAGAATTGCGAACTAGATGAGATTAATATCTGATTTGTCATAAGCTTCGAAAATAATAAGAACCGTATCTAGACGATATGATGTTTAGTTTGCACAATCATTTGGGCAGTAGAAGCAAATATTAATTAAATAGTATTTAAAACATATTTTTTTTTGCACTAAATAAAGACCCGATGAGGGATAAATTAATCCCTGGTTAATCTCGCCATCAAAAATCAATGCAAATACTAGCTGCGTATAATAAAAAATTTCGCCGATATTCATTATATTTAAGGTTGATTGTGATCTACGCGTTAATGAATTATACATTTTAAATAAACTCTGAAGTATCTTTGTATGTGTTACACGCGCGGTGAAAAAGTTAATATATTGCAAGGAACAATCAACATCTTTGATGCGTTTATGATAAATTAATTACAAAACACTTGTAACCAATCAACGTTACAATAAGGCCATGGAAACAACGAAGAAAAAGCGAAATATGCAACAATAACAACAACAAAAAAGAACCAAACCACTGTCATTCATTGTCTTGCAAAACTTGACGATGACAACGTCAACACACAGCATAGAGAGTCATTGTCACTGTTCATTGCATTCATATTAATTTGCTTAAGTAATTCCCAAGAATCTCTTTAGTGAACGAACACTCTATGTATAGTGTAATGTGACGGCGGCAAATGACTCAGGTTTCTGTGACAAAAGCAGAAAACAAAACAGAAAAAGCAAAAAAACAGAGAAAACGTAAAAGAAATATTAATGAAATTGTTTGTGCATCATAAACTACATATTATTCTGATATTCATGTTACGATTATTTTTTTTTTTCTGTTTCTGTTTCTGTTTCTTTTTCAACAAGAAATTCCAGATTTTTGCTTAGTTTCACTTTATCATCTTAGAAATCTTAAGGAATTCTAAGCAAATTTCCCAGATTGGATAACAGAAATGAATAAATGCCCTACAAACAAAAGAATGAAATGTAATTTTCTATAGAATGTTTCTGAATTGTGCAATTTATGGGATTATTTGACATGTGTGGGACGATGAAGGAACCCTCCTTACCTTGCTCTTCCACCTGCACGTTCTGCACTTCCTGATTTAATGCAATACAATGAGACGTAAAAATAAGCAAAAATAAAAAATAATAAAAAAAACAAAAAAGTATCTTTTCTTTTATGATTTGCTCTTTGATGGATTAGCAAGATTACTGAATAAAAAATAAAAAAAAAATGCAAGGAAATATAAAGGAAATAAGATAAATACTCAATGTGTGCATATATAGGCATTCTTTCTCTCTGATTGGTCTTAATTTTATTTGATAAACGTCTTATAGAAATGCTAAAGAGTATTGTGCCCCTTCAAGATATCAAAATTTATATATTTTATATATATATATATATATATATATATATACATATACATACATATATATATATACATATATATATATATACATATATATACATATATATATATATACATATATATGTTATATATGTTATATACATATATATATATATACATAATAAAGACAGACAGTACGGTTGTTGCAAATAGAAAAGAACATTTCGTAAAATGCTCGAAACATTTCCTTGTGATACTTAAATGGAAAAACTTTTCAAATATTTCAGAAAAGAAAAAAAATTTTTCCTTTACTACCAAAAAAAAAATTTAAATTTTTGGATAAAAAAAATTTGTTTATGTATTATTTATATCTACTACTGTCCACTGGCCAAAGAGAAATCTGAACGTAAACTGTCTGCAACAAACGTCATTTCTTATACACAAATAATATATGTTTGATTGCCTCATATGTCTACTGTAAAAATGCTTTAGTCAATCTATAAAAGTAGTAGTAGAGCTCCATTAAGCATTTTTGCAACTGGAAGAATGTTTAGCGCGGGTATGCCAGACGGATGTTGACATTATTAAACCCCGTTTAGTATATGATCAACAGTATAAATATATATAAATCTTATGCGGTCCTTGAAGCTTTCTAACTGGTGTTGCAAACGTTTTGAAAAGTAAACATATCTCTAATTCTCCAGTGACAGATAAAAAAAAGAAAAACAAAAGTCTCCGATCTTTTTCTTTGTCTTGCGCTTAAGTTTTTTCGTTTCCTAAGCATACATTTTGTGTTGGAGACGAAAGAATATCAAACCAAAGAGATAAAGCGCATCTTAGAACGGCTACACCTTAAAGCCTTATTTCTCTACATCCCTTATTTACATTTATTAATAACGTAAGTTTCGAGATTAGTCGAGATGTGTGTTAATCTTTTTGCAATTTGAAAATATACCCATTCTGTTACCACGAAAATTGCAGACGCCCTTTTGAGATTAATCCAAAGCAAGAAGACACTGATTATCGTTCGTTAAAAAATTGTCCTGTGCTTAAATGCACCGTGGGATTAAAGTTCACAATAGGTGCTCACGTAAAACGAATGATAGCAATCTGCTATTTGAAAACAAATTACTATAGCGCATACATAAAATTTATAATTTCCTTTTCAGCTTCCAATTGTTATTCTCTTGACAGAACTTTCTAGATCTTCAAGCAAAGAGGTATTGTTTAAAGCTAAGACTTGACCTATGCGATCTTAATTGATTTTTCATTTATCAAGTCTGGAAATGGGATTAGTAGCTTGATATCCAAAAGAACTTTAAGTATATAAAAAAAAAAGAACATTTATAAGTTTGTTCGCAAATAATTTGGGAACTACAACTAATTTTATGATTTTAAGTTAAGCGCAAGTATTTGCCAAAATTGTGTACAAGTACAGTTTAGAAAAGTTTAAAAAGAGTTTCCAATTAACTCTACCAACGCGCCCGTAAGTAAGAGAAGAAAATGAAAAAAATTACAAATTTTCATATGTTTGCCTCGAACGATTGGTAGCATATATTCGACTTAAGAGTTTCTTATTTTTGGTTTTTTGTTTTTCTTTTTTGTTATTAACGTTACTCAAGAATGCTAACAATAAAAAAGAGCAATAAAAAGAAAAACTGTGCACTGTGCACTGTGCCATAAAAGTGCATTTAAAGACGAGGCAGGAAACCAAACAAAAAGTATTTAGCAGTTGGTAAGCAAGAAAATGGTATTCACGCAGTGCGAATCTTGAGGATACACCATCTCAAACAAATTATAAATCTTCAATATTTATTGTAGTTATTCGTACGCCTTAGAAACTTGATTACCTCTTCCGTGGGTCATAGATGCGTCAGCAGATGTGCCAATTTTCAATCCATATTTGTATCTAATATGTACTGAGATTGTAATCCATTCTTCACAATATTTTAAATTTTTTTCATATTTTTTTTATTAATTTCGCCAGCATTTTAGATAACATATGTTTCGTGGCAAATTGCGTACTTGACCATATCTATCCAGAAGTTTACATTGGTTAGGTTTACGTATAAGTTAAGAAGTCTTAGGATGCCTCTGAAGCTTATATTTTTGTTTCTTATAAATATAATTATAAAATCATTATTCGCGCACGATTATGAATATAAAAACAAGCGAAACAATTATGATAACACATAAATGAAATTTATCAAAATTTCCTAATTTTCCGACCATTGGTTTACAAGTCACATTTGTTTTAGTGACGCTATTTTTGTAATTTTCAAGCTATTGGAAAAATCTGTATTCCGCATGTTGAAAAAGCATCGCTTTTTAATGGGTAAAAATACAATTCAAAGCAAGAATTGGCTCGAAAAGTGTTAGAGCAACTCTTCTCCGTTAAATGCAACGATTTATTGATTGTCTGCAGACGTTAAACGAGATCTCACGGACAAGAATGATATTGACTGTTCCGGTCAGTTTGGTAGTTGCTCAAGAAAACATACAAAAAGTGACCCAAATCGTTCCGGAAGAAACAAAAATGAAGTTTGCGTAAGACTGCTGAGACCTCAATGATATCACAAGCTAGTATATTTACTATTTTGTATGAACATTTGTCCATGAGAAAGCCTTATTCTAAGTGGGTACTACGTTTAACCAAAAACCATAACATGTTGATGAATCAAAGCGCTGCTTTGAAACCGTTTACATGAAATAAAAATATTTTTTATGCAATATGTGGCAATAAATTAAACATTGATTCATCAGTACACTCCAGAGTAAAGTCGGCAGTTTACCGTGTCGACGGCAACCGACGGAAACCCTCAATGCAAAACTCGACTGCGAAAATTATGTATTTTGGGATATGCATGACATAATATTCGACTATCGTGAAAAATAGCAAATTAACAATTGTCTATAGCATTATATAAATGTATGTAACAGCAGAAAGAGGTATGCGTCACGAAGATATCGTGCAGGAGTCTACCAGAACAATGGAAAAATAGCAAAAAAAAATTTGTGATCCTACGAAGTTATTGAGTGATGTGTTACATACTTTCCGTCCGAAGGTGTATTTACAATTTCTATAACTTCACTTTCAATGCTCAGTGTATCTCAACTATTTGCGTTGAAATGATAACCGTGCAACTGATCACAATTTTGATCAAGTTTCGACAAATTTGTTTGATTTGCCTCGATCTGTACAATTTATGGCGATAAAAAATTTTTGGTACGAAAGGAGAACGCATGATAATTCATATAATAAATTAATCCTTTCTTTCACAGGCACTTGCTCTTAACACTATCGCCATTAATATCAAGTGTTTATATTATTCAATTTTGTTTTTCTCAAGGGCCGTGTTTAGTTTTTTTATAGACCTTCCATCTTGAGTACTTTTTTTTTACTTCATTTTCACATTCTACAGGTTTTTGTTATTACTTCTGTTTTTTCACGAAGGCATGAAAAGAAACAATAAAAAGGATAGAAAAAGATGAACGAGAAATAGGCGAGGAAACAAAAGCATTGTGTTCTCTAAAAAATTAAGTAATTTTATCGATTCACGTTTACTGTTGCTCTGACGCTAATCACTTATTTAACGGCAGAAATAAACAAAGTTTCAAAGAGCCTGATGCTTCCTCGAATATCAATTTTTTTAATGAAACGTAAATCATATTTTCGAACGGAGATAGAAATGAAGAATATTTACCCGCGTTTTTTTGCCCTTAAAGTTTGTGTTAAGCTTGCAAATTTTTTCCTTCCTTGTAGTTTCCTGAATTAATTACTACTTACTTACAGAAGATAAAATTTATTTATTTTTTATAAAGAGTAACGGGTTCTTTTCATTGAAATTGATATCGATCGGATATATGTAGATAATTTCATGTAAAATATTCAAAACAATATTCGGGGAATTTTTTATAAAATATTATAAATGTTGCCAGTTGTTATAATATGTTCGATAAGCAGCATTTAGACTTTAAAGAAAAATTAACCTTTTAATATATCTACGTAATCAATTTATGCGTCACAAAAGTTGTAGAAACAGTCCAATTCCACTTGCAATGTCAAGGAGTAATACGAGGTAATAGATCTCATAAAAATTCCCAAAAAATCGAGCAATAAAACAAAAAGCTGAAATGCAGCATAACGTAGCAGACTTAATTTAGTTCTGCAAATATAGTTAAAAATTGTCGTTCGACATGTGCCTGGAAAAACTGACAAGCAAACAAATTAAATTAAACGAATATTTCAAAATAGTGCTGTTAATAAGTTCGAACATATTGCAAATATCTATATGTAAAATTTGATTACAAAGGGTTTCTAAGATATTAGTGAAAAAAATTATCAGCCAAATGCCGTGCTTCCAGTAATAAGTGTAGCTTCCAATTTTTACGTATACAATAGAGATTACGGGTGAAGAAGAATCGCTACAAAGCGATCGTAAGATTCTTACACGTTTCCAATTTTAGTTTTTTTTCGATTTTCTATAATTTCAAATTAATTCTCACAGAAATTCGAGACAATAACTAAGAAGTTAGAGCAATAACAATTGTGAAAATCGCGAAAATTGATCTAACATAAACATGTTCTGCTCCAAATAAACCTCAGTGCGCCGCAATATTTTTTCATAGCATTTCCTTATGGTGGGAGACAAGGTATGTTATGAACTTTTATGGTTTTGTAAAAAAAAAAAAGAAACAAACAAAAGAAAAAACAAAAACAAAATGAATTCCTTTTCTTTAATTTCTCCCTAAAGATTTCGTATACTCCGACTTCTCTTAAATTCTATTGTTTTTGATCATTGAGAGGCAACTTGATTTGCAGTGGATTCACTCAAGAGATACATTAAGAGAATTACTTTTTTCATTTGATTATTATATATTCACTCTCTTCGCTCATACTTATAACTAGTTTTGGGAGAAATAACTTAATAGAATTTCCTCTTTCCCTTGATTTCGAAGGAAAATAAATGTTTGTTGCAAACTGGTGTGAAGACGAATTTTTAAGTTCGATTAAATATATTTAAGGTGAAAAGAAGTGTAGCGGAAGATACTAGTTTAAAATTTTAATTTAAATTATTGTTTGAGGTACCTTTATAGAAACATTTGAGCATAATATATTATAAGTTAATGTAAGTTTCATGTGTTTGTTTTATGGATGTAAGTTTTATGTATAGAAACTTTTCGACTTTACGAATATTAAAAGGATTAGGCTTAGCTTGGATTAATTAACCAAATATATAAATATTATACAAAGTGAAGCCCTGGAAGTCTGAGTTTTACAACATATCATAGTTTTATTGCCAATAGCACTTTTACTAATTTACTAGTTTGTTTATCTACTTTGCTCTCTATATACCTATAATATAATAGAAATAGAGAATAAAATAATGCTCTTCAAAATTTTATACTCAAACAAGAGCTTCTAAAACAAGAATTTACTCCACTTCGTACAAACATTTTGTTTTCTTCTCAGCTACGCATACCGTAAAGCAACACACAATAAAACAGCAGCAATCGAAGGAAACTTACCAAACCGGTATAACTTGTGTCAATGGCTTGATGTACCAAGAGTTTTGTTTTTCCTTTTTTTTTATATATTTTGCATTTTAGTTATGCTGACTGTTGAAGTTTACCATCAGCGTTTGTTGCTGTAGTAACGTAAACATAACGTTTCTTTAGACTACATGGGCAGAAAATCAAAGAAACATGTGTGCGTGTTTACCTAAACCCACACAAGGTACCCAGAAACCCATACAAGTTCACTGAGTGCCTATTAAAGCAACAAACACTCTCTCCCTGAAAACATATCAAACACCAGAAATTATCGAATTCACTCTCAAATTGCTTCACTTCTCACCACCACTCTCACTCAGGCAAAAGCATTCGGGTAGTAAACCAATCAGCTCTTCTCTTTCGTTCACTCACCTAACTTTCGTATCGTTCGCTTGTTAGCATGATCTTCTCGTGAAAATGTGCGACAACCCGCGATAGGTGCTCAAATTAATTGATGTTCACACAATTGCTAGGTTGTCGCTGGTGCAAATTTTGAGCATTCAGTTGATGAGAAGATATCGAATAGATCGCATGTACTTTGGATTAGTAGCGGATAAAATTAAGTAAATTTTTTTTTCTTTAATTCACAAAATAATTTTATCCAACTAAAAAGATCTAATTTTATTTTTATTAATAAATATTTTAAATAAGCGTTACGTTCGCTATATAGACCCATTGGATTACGGTTGCGCGTCTCGTTCGATTACAATGCTGTGACATTATTTGGTGTTTAAAATAAAGCCAAATTGCAAAAAATTAGAAGAAAAGAATAAATAATTAAATGAATGAATAAATTAATCCTTAAAAAAGAAGAAACAAAAAAAAAAAAGAAAAAAATGAATCCTAAAAATCGAAAGTGCATCAACTTAAATTAAAAAAAGAAGAAAAAGTAATTCCAAAAATTTCTTAATTTACGTGTTATCATTTTCATTTTTATAATTATAATTATTATCAGAGTCAGTATCATTTGATAACCAAGTGTTGTGCAAAAATCGTGTCAGTCAAAATGAAAAAAATGATTTTTCTACTGAAAACCGTCCTATCACTGCTAATCTCGTTTGTTATACCGGTATTCGGTGGTGCATTGAGTAAAACTGTCCTGTATCAAGCACCAGATGAATGTCGCTGGTCCGGTTCGAACGAAAATGACATAACGCTTGTTTGTCATTTGCGTACAATAAACTCGGAACTTGAAAATACAAACTTTAGTGTCATTCAACCACAAAACACCATACGCTTACGGTTAGAGTGCAATGATGCTCTGTTCTTTCAAAGTAGTCTTAGTCCAGACAGTTTTCGATCACTGGTGGAGTTGCGTGCTCTAACCATTGAGTACTGTAAATTAGGAAACCTAACTGATGGTTCGTTTCGCGGTCTTCAAGATTTACGTAATTTGACGATACGCACTCACAATGGTGATTGGTCAACTATGTCTCTGGATATATCACCAACCAGCTTTAATGAGTTCCGGCAACTGGATCGTTTAGATCTTAGTCTCAATAACATCTGGCTTATACCTGATGGTATGGTATGTCCACTAAAGGTTCTCAAGCATTTAAATATCTCGAACAATGAAATCCAAGATATTGGAAATTTTCACTTTAGTGCATCACTCAGCACACGTAAATCACGCATATGCGGTTCTTCATTAACAAGCATCGATCTTAGTCATAATAAAATTGCTAATCTTCCCTCGGCAATTTTTTCTGGTTTGAGTCGTTTGGCAAACTTGAATTTAGCTCGAAATGGTATGAATTTCATCGCTGATCGAGCCTTTGAAGGCTTAGTTTCTCTTCAAGTGATAGATCTATCAGAAAATCGTCTCACTTCTTTACCACCTGAACTGTTTTCTGAAGCTAAATTTGTTAAGAATGTGTATTTGAAAAACAACAGCATCAATGTATTGGCTCCTGGCCTGTTTAGTGAATTAGCTGATTTACTCGTTTTGGATTTATCAGCAAATGAACTCAATTCGCAGTGGGTTAATTCAGCTACGTTTGTTGGTCTTAAACGTTTGATGTCACTCGACCTGTCGTCTAATAAAATTAGCAAATTGGAAGCGAATATTTTCCGTGCGTTGATTAGCTTGCAAATACTGAAACTGGAAGAAAACTACATTGATCATATCCCTGATGGCGTTTTCAATGATTTGACTAACCTGCATACACTCATTCTCTCTAATAACCGCATTTCCACTGTTGGTCAGAGCACTTTTCGTGGTTTGTATGGCATATTGGTGTTAAGCTTAGACTATAATCGCATTGCAAAAATAGACACGCAAGCATTTAAGAACTGCTCTAGCATACAGGACCTACATCTCAACGGCAATAAACTGCAAAGTGTACCCGATGCACTTTCCTACGTGCCATTGTTGAAAACTCTCGATATGGGTGAAAATTTAATCACGACCATTGAAAACACATCCATAACAGTAATGGAAAACCTGTACGGCTTGCGTCTCACTGAAAACACCATCGACTACATAAGACGTGGTGTGTTTGATCGCATGACTTCGTTGCAGATACTAAATTTGTCTGGCAACAAAATTAAAGGCATTGAGGCTGGCGCTCTGCATCGCAACACGCAGCTGCAGGCAATTCGTTTGGATAGCAATCATTTGAAAAACATAGCGGGACTTTTTACAGACTTGCCAAATTTAGTTTGGCTTAACATTTCAGACAACCGCCTAGAGAAGTTTGATTATTCACACATTCCCACTGGTTTGCAATGGTTGGATGTGCGCGCCAATCGCATCACCCAGTTGGGCAATTACTTTGAAATTGAAAATGAACTAAGCTTGACCACTTTCGATGCCAGCTCTAACTTGCTTAACGAAATAACAGCAGGCTCTATACCAAACAGCATTGAAGTTTTGTATTTGAACGATAACCTCATTAGTAAAATACAGCCATATACGTTTTTCAAAAAGCCGAATCTCACCAGAGTCGACCTCATACGTAATAAACTTACAACATTAGAGCCAAATGCATTGCGTCTTTCTCCCATACCTGATGACAGTGACATTCCAGAGTTTTACATAGGACACAATCCCTTCCAGTGCGATTGCAATCTCGATTGGCTGCAAAAGGTGAACGTTGAATCGCGCACGCAGCCAAAGCTTATGGATTTGGATCAAATCTACTGCAAGCTATCCTATGCTCGGGGTAAGACGCATGTGCCACTCATCGAAGCCAAATCGAACGAGTTTTTGTGTAAGTATGAGACACATTGCTTTGCTCTGTGCCACTGTTGTGACTTTTATGCCTGCGATTGCAAAATGGAATGCCCCGAACGTTGTGCATGCTACCACGACCAATCATGGACTTCTAATGTTGTTGATTGCTCGCGGTCTGCTTATGACCGTGAATTGCCATCGCACATACCAATGGATTCCACACAACTGTACTTGGATGGTAACAATTTCAAAGAATTGTCTAGTCATGCCTTTATTGGTCGTAAACGCTTGAAGGTTTTGCATTTGAATCACTCTCGTATTGAAATGATTCACAATCGTACATTTTACGGTCTACTGGAGTTGGAAGTACTGCAACTAAATCACAACGATTTGCGTCATTTAAATGGTAACGAATTTCAAGGTCTTGATAACTTACAAGAGCTTTATTTACAACACAATTCTATTTCCACGATCGACTCTCTAACATTCACTCATTTGTATCATATGAAAATATTACGCTTAGATCATAATCTAATTACCGAGTTTGCAGTATGGAATTTTCTGCCGCCTTATCTAAATGAATTGCGTTTGTCGGGCAATCCTTGGTCGTGCAATTGTGCTTTTGTCGACAAATTCCGTGACTACATGAGTCGCCATGAATCAGTGCAAGACAAGCAAAAGTTGCGCTGCTCAGCTCTCGCTGGCAGTAATGGCACTGTAGGCATTAACGTTACAGCTCTTACGCAACAACCTGCTGAACAATTTACTCTATATCTTAGCCCGGAAATACTTAAAGAAGGCAATACGCGTTATTTGGCTTGCAGTGGTGTATTACAACAACACTTATTAGGTACTAATGGCGTTAACGGGCTCCTCAATGGTGATATTAGCGACAACATCATAATCAACGGTAACATGACTTCAACTAAAATGATTCTATCACAGCCACCGATGCATGACTATGTGCCAATTTTAGTTGCCATATTAACTGGATTTGTGTTTGTGATTATCTGTACGCTACTAGTGTTTATATTTCGTCAAGAGATGCGCGTGTGGTGTCATTCTCGTTTTGGTATACGTCTCTTTTATAATGGCAACAAAGACATGGACAAAAATGAACGTGAAAAACTTTTCGATGCTTTCATTTCGTATAGTACGAAAGATGAAGCATTTGTCACAGAAGAGTTGGCTCCCTTACTTGAACAGGGAGAAACTCGTTACAAATTGTGCTTACAAAGTAGAGACTTTCCAGTGGGTGGATATATGGCTGACGCTATTGTACAAGCTATCGACACATCAAGACGCACAATAATGCTGCTCTCAGAAAATTTCATTAAATCTGAGTGGTGTCGTTTTGAATTCAAATCAGCACATCAGTCAGTATTAAGGGATCGAAGAAAACGTTTAATTGTAATAGTATTGGGTGAGGTGCCACAAAAAGATCTAGATCCCGATTTAAGACTGTACCTTAAAACCAACGCGTATTTGCAGTGGGGCGATAAATTATTTTGGGAGAAATTACGATTCGCTTTACCAGATGTGCCAAACAATCAACGCCGGCTTCATGCTGTCGGTCCACATTGTACAGGTGCCGTACATATGCCAATAGCACCGCACCATCATCATTTACAAACGCATCACTTACATCACATGCATCCACAAGCACAATTACAACAACATCACCTACAGCATGCGAGTTTTCGCTCGCAAATGCATCATAACATCAATGCCAGCCGCCAGAACCACAATCGAAACGCCAACAATCCGGCACAGCAGTCAACCATGCTGATGAATCCCCCTTGTCCAAGTGGGCCGCCATTGCAATCGATGCCTTTACCTAATAGCCAGAGCAGCATACAACACCAAAGCTTGCCGCTACCACCCTGCCCAAGTCCAAGAAGTGCCAACACGCAGTCATCGGCAGGAGGATCATCGACTAATTCTTCACGCACAGTAGCTGTGCATATTTAAGTATTTAACATAGGTTAGAGTAAATGGCCTCGAATGGAACACTAACCACTATGCCAAATAATGTCTGGTAACGTGTATACTAAAAGAAATGGAAGAAAGAAATCAAAGTTTTGTTGTTATTTTTATTGTTCTTCCCTTTATGGTTGATATTGTTTTGTTTCCAGTCAATCATTTTAAATGACCATTCAACTGGTTCAAATAGTAAGAAGAAAAGCAGACAGCTATCAATTTTGGCATTTTTTATGATTTCGCAGCGCAGAACAGCAGTAAACGAAAAACGAAACAAATAGTGGGAAACGGAAAACTCATTACAATAACAGCCCGATAAACACGATATCCAACAACTGCAGCCAGCAAATGATGATGAAATGACTGCTTGTCAGCCAGACGTAAGGAGGTTTGTTTTCGGGTGCATGAAAAAGAGAAAGACGATCAAACGGACTGACGGACGGACATCAAGACATTCTGACACCCAGTACAAAACAGAACAAACAAGGTAGCCGAAACAGCCAAATAATGAACGAGACAAAAGCCACGGTCATAAAGAACCTTTTGGCACAATAGCAATGCCAACAAGCGTAGCAAACGAGCCAAGATGCAAATGAGCTTGGGTGCCTTAGTTCGTTTTCTTCGTTTTTTTTTCTTATTTGCTTTTTTTCACAATTTTGGTCTTTGTTTTTTTTTTTTTTTTTTTTTTTTTTTTTTTTTCCCAATTTTGTTTTTTTTTTTTTTTTTTTTTTTTTTTTTTTTTGCGACCGCGCTGTTGATGTGCATTTTGCATTTTGGTGTACGATAAATGACTTGACTTTTGTTAAGCTCTGTGTGGTGAAGGGAATCATTGAGCTCAAAACGAACGCATTTGTTGCTTCCTTTGTGCGCCCGTGTCTGTGCCCGTGTCCGTGTGTTCACGTTTACCTTAAAATGTGAATCAAAAAATTGATGTTGCATGCAACGCTAAAGGAAAATGTAACCAACTGAGAATGAGCAAGCAAAACAAAACAAAACCGGCCATAGAATACAGCAACAAAAAAGGTAAAAGCATGAAAAGAAAAAATGAGGAAAAGAGAGAAAAATATGCAGACATTTCATGCCAAACAGCATAAAATATAATGACAAGACAGACGAACAGGGACGGGCAGACAGACAAACGGGCAAGTATTCAAACAGTCAGAGTAACGAAATGGAAAAAAAAATTGAAAACGTTCTTGTACATCACGGTGCGGACAAGACACACACTCTTCGCCGATGATGCTTGTTACAAACCTGACGTCTTGGCGGCCACAACCCCAGCTATACTGAAAACAACAAAATGAGGACAACTGAATATTTCGATTTTTGTGACTCTGCTTTTCTTTTTTTGTTTTTTTTTATTTCGTTTTCATTTCGTAGACGAAAATAAATGCAGACATGAAAAGCAATAACAAAGCAGTAACAGCAACAACAACATACAAATAACACGGCGTACATTTTGTATTCCTGAAAAATTCTAACAAAGCGCCATCACCTCAAATGCTAAATATCTGCATACAAAATGCCAAATAAGCAACAGAAACATTCTTACTGAGCAAATTGCTACATTTGTTGTATTGGCCTTGCTGACTGACGGACTAGTGAGTCGACTGACTGGCGAAGTTACATTGCGCAGCAAATCAAACTCAACGAGAAAGGCGGTAAAATACTTTCTAAATGCTTCTCTCTTCCCCATAGCCGTTCTGCTAACATTTCACCCGACAACGTAAGTAATTTGGCAAAGGTGTTTCTGTTTGGGGTCACAGACTAAAAAAAAAAAAAAAAAAAAAAAAAAATGAAATAACATAAAACATTCCAAGACACAACGGCAACAGACTTTTTAGATGTGTCCGCCTTTCAGGCCTAATTACAATATGCAAATACTTTTTTTCTGTTTCCATGTCTTTCGTTGAAAATGCAGAAAAAAAGGAAAATTGTGATATAAACATAAATTTAAGTTAATATTTAATGTAAATGTTTAAGAGACGAAACTAATGTAAGCCGCTATATTAAAAAAAGAAAAAAAAAAGGAAAAAGAAATTAACTACTTATAGAAAATCCGCTAGAGAGCAACAGCAGGTATAACAAAAATACACATTTACATACATACAAATACATGAGCACCATGTAAGCCACAAGTCAATGGAACAAAAACTGTTGTGTAAATACTCGTTAAGTTAAGACTGTAAAGCATATTTATATATTCGATTAAACCCCAGTTAGCGTAAGATGTAATGTATGTAAGTACTTAAACCACCTTTTCGTTTAGAGTTATTTTACGTAAAAGGAAAACAAAAACAGATTAAAACAAAACTGATTAGATAACAGATAAAAGCCATATATTAACACAAAGCCTACTAAATTAAGAAAAACTGAGCGAAAACTCAAAAAAATCTAAAAGAACAAAAATTAAAACAAATAAAAATATAAACGACTCAAGATTTTTCAAACTGTTTACTGATTACATATTTAAGGCATTTTTCGTATTGTAAAAAAAGTAAAAAAAAAAAGAAAAAAAAATTCAAGAAAAGAAAAACTATTTAAATAAATTTTTGTATATAATTAAATTATTTTCATATTTGCTACGTGTTATGATGTACTATAACAAATTTAAAATAATTCTTTTTTAAATATTAATTTAAACAAATTTCTAACAAATTATAGTCCTTGAAAATAAATCGAAAAATTACAAAACAGAACCTGTCATTGTATAAGCAAATCTCTCTCAAAAAAAAAAAAAAAAAAATTAATATTGACTTTACAATGAGTGTTGAATATCCCATCACTTTGGTGATATTTTTTAGCAATATTTTCAAAGTTAATTATTAATTGTAACCTTTGGAAGATCGAACCTTAGATCGATCCTAATGTAAGCTTAAAATTATATTAACAGAAATGTTTTGAAATTTTCTTTTTAAAAAATTTTACACAAAACTTGTCTAATAAGGTTTTCTTTTCAACTCTCTCTCTCTCTCTCTCTCTCTTTTTCTCTCTGTCTTTCTCTAAAACTCAAAATTATATTCAGGATATTTTCTGTTTCGCTGTGTGTTTCTTTTCTTTTACGCCGGACAGATAAACTTGTCGTACTAGTTAAACATACACTTGCATGACTATCAGCTGCTGTCTTCGCAATCATTTCGATGAGGGTTAATTAAAAAGGAGAAGCAAAATGAAAGTAAAATAAAAATAATAATTTTTGTGTTAGTAAATATCAGGATAACATTAATATCCAAAATTGTTGTATTATAAGTAAAATTATCGTGTATTAAAATCTATCTAATTAAATACTTTTTATTTTCTTCTCCACAGAGCGGCTATCAAAGAAAGACACCCCAATGCATACACTAACCTAACGACTTCTTTGATGATAGCCAACAAACATTAAATGAGAAGAAAAAAGAAAAAAAAAAAAAAAAGAAAAAAACGAAAAGCATTAGATTACATGACTAATACAACCTTCAATAACCGTAAATCATTCGGCTTCAACAATAAATTGATGTCAAGTAATTAAAAAATCAAACATAAAATCGCAGGCATTTAAAAGTCGGTAATAAAAAAAAAAGCGCAAATCAGAAATGAATATAAATAAATGATAGGAAAGTTGTTCAGCTCGGCAGATTTTAATAAAAAAAAGCAAATTTTTTTTTTATTTTTTTGTTTCATCTTAGCAATGATAGATATTGGAAACACACATGATGAAGTCGATAAGCCAAATTTCCCATAATCATTCTCATCATCTAATCGATAACTGCACAATACTAAATATATAGGGAATTTAATCGGATCTTTAAAAACCTAAGCAAAAATTAATATATAGGCATATAATTTAATATTATAAATCACAAATTCACTAACAAATATTACGAAGTGTAGAAAATTTTCTGTGAAAAAGTAACTGAAAGTTTAAAATCACATTTTCACAGTATATAAGTATAAAATGTATTATAGAAAATCATGTTCTGGTTTGATGTGAAGAAGTAACAAATATTATATTTCTCATAGCACTTTTTCACTTAAGCAGAAACAGCATTTTCGTTTACACATTATGACCACATTTACTCTTTTATGCAAAAGTTGCACAATTCAACTGTCTCGACCTAGCCGAGATGAAAGAATCAATAGCGTGGATAATTTTTTATAATAACAAAGCCGACAAAAGAATTAATTTAAGTATTGCAAAAACCGATATTCGTACATTACATACGTTTGAAAAGCTGGAAATACATTTTCTGTGAAAAAGTAATAAAAGTTTTTAGTATCACTTTTGCAGAAAATCAAAATAGTCTTCAAAATCATAGAAATCATAGTCTTATCTCGAAGAAACTAAAACCAGACTCTGCCTTGACGTTTTTATGTTTATATAGATGTATGTAACATTCACACGGATTTAAGATAAATTCATATTTTATTCTATCAGTCGTTTCAAAATCATTTTCTGAATTAATTTAAATCATCTGTCAAGTCTGATTATCAGATTATACCATTTCTCATGTTATTTGCTAACTTCGAAACTTCTCTATAGAAATCGTTGAGCAACAGTGATTCATCAAGCCAAATTGGTGCGAGAAATTCAGATCGAATGGTCCAATTTTTTAAAACCTAACCCATGTAATCTTTTCTACGAAAGGTTATAACGTTTATTTAAGAAAAAAGTCTAATTCTAGTTCAATTTTAAAAAAATATATACAGAAATTAGAAATGTAGTGGTCCTCATTAAAAAGTAAGCCTTTATATGACAACAAAGTCAAATTTTTATTATTTTACAACGGAAATAAGTGAAGAATAATATGATCTTTGACAAAACTACATCACTTCACTTTTTGCTTTGTCTCAGAAGACTCGTTGTATACAGAAGACTGCTCTAGAAAGTGCGTATTTACATGGAAACAAAGTATAATTTTATCATGTGAAAATAAATGAGGAAATTTATTAGATAAAGCGGTGCTGAGTATCCATGTAATGATCGTCCTTGCCCGTCTATAATATTTTGACTTGTTTCATTATAAGGAAGTGTTTTGTTATTTGTTTTATAAGGAACTTAAAAAATCAAATCTTTTATCATAAAATTATTTACTATATGTTTTACCACAGATCCAAAAAAAAAAAAACCAAATCAGATCGATTACAAATTCCATATTCATCCATAGCAATTTAGATATGAGACTCCATAGGGTAAACATATTCCGCCGAGTAGGCGTATTATTTTGAATCATCCTTGTCGGCTCATCCCTCTATCTTTAAGTTTGTGGTTTGCTCATGGTCAAGAAAATTGAGATAGAAAGTTGAAAATTTATATTTTCTTTATTTACTCGACGCCCACAAATCATATACAATACCATGTTCGAATACAGTACAATTAGCATCTATAGCAGAACCTGATTCAAAACTTAATAAAGATATTTAACAAGATCGATCTTCGTGACAAAATATAGAAAGAGCTTGGGAAGCTTGAAATAAGAAAAAGCTCTAACTTATAACCATAAGAAAAATTGATCTAAAAGTTAGTTCAAATATTTTACGGCTTTATATTAAAGAAAAATATGATAAGAAAATTATATTTGGCTGTGCGCCGAATTTTTTATACCCACCACATTCATCTCAAAAAAAGTTAAAAAAAAAAACTAAATTTTAATAGGTGTGCCTGGCAGATTTTTTCATTTCTTGGAATACCATGAAATTTTCACTATAAAGTCTATGAGCAGTGAACAAAACACACAAAAAGCAGAAGTGTTTTCAATTTATGTTACACCTCTAGGTATAGCCTTTGATCAAGTTAATCCACTCTTAATACCAACTAGCAAAGTAGATATGAAGATTTTTATAGATTTATCTGCAATCGATTATGAGTAATGACCAATTTTTTGGCTTTCAGAAACACAGTATGTTCTACAGTAGGCGAGTTATTTAACTAATTTGAATCATTTTCATTGATACGTTGAATTTGAAATCTGCGTTCAGGACAATATTTAACACAGAAGGACACATGGAGAGACAGACATACTTAAATCGATTCCAAATTTAATGCTAGTCAAGAATATATGTCTCTGAAGGTTCCTTCTGGATGTTGCAAGTAAAATGACATAAATACACCCCAGTTTGAAATACATTTGACTTTCGTTCATAGTAAGAAAGCCGACGTCAGAGTCTTTCTGAAACAGTTTTCATCAATTTATAGCTACAAGCAAGCTAAGTGAGTCAATAATGAGAGGATCTTGGGAAAGCGTTAAATTAGTGTCTATATATAATAACGAAATTAAATTTATGAGAGCTAAAAACACGTTTTCTGTGCGAAAGTAACTAAAGTTTCTTTATCACATTTTTACAGAATAGCTAGAAGCTAGAAGTTTATACATCTTTCGGGATCGTAGTGCGATTTAAAAGTATTTATTATAACGAAATTAGAATGCAGCAATGGCTTAACGCTATTTATCATAGTCAGAATTAGAATCACTTCATTTCGTGCTATTTACCATACAATAGGAAGACTTTGAATTAAGCTTTTTGGTAAGACTCCTCGTCCTAACATATATCTTTGCCTTAACACTTTTTATGATAGAAGAAGAGAAAACCAGTTCCTTTGTCTTATTTTGATCATATTGTAATCACAATTAGATGTAGAGGTCTGAATCAGGACCCCAAATTCTCTTAATATTATATATCATAGATGTACATTTTTGTTCTCTTAAAATTATTAACCCTAGAGACATGAAACGAATGATTTAATAGATACCGTGTACACAATACATATACAATAGTTGCAATCAATCTCAAGTAAGTTTAAAATCGCAGAAGCTTTACCTTTAGTTATTATAATTGTTTGATATCCAAGTAAGTTCATTCTATTAAGAGAGATATTGAAATTAAGTAATAAGTTCAAAGCTATAACTAAAAATAACTTATGAAATATTGAAAACTAATTCGAAACTGTCAGGCTATCAGTTAATCCTTTTGCAATCATGTGTCATAAAACACATGCTAGTCATTCTGGTGTTCATTTACAAAAATTAGGATGAAAAGTTCATATGGAAGATAGAAATTTGCCTCACTTGCCTTTTGCGTTAGTGCATAAGGTTAACTTAACGAAACTTTTATGTATTTGGTTTAGAAAGAGAGGCTGTAAGGCGAATATAGTTCTTTGATCTATTTTTGTCAAGTTCATCTATTGTTTCAGACATTACTTAGTTGACATAACATCGCTTGCTCATAAACGATGTAGAAATATTTTTTACCTGATACTAGATTTCTTTATAGCACATATTACTTGAACAAATTTCACTGTAAAGAGCAAGCAGTACGTTTTAATAAAGAGTAAAGTAGCAAACAAACAGAGAATGAACGTACGTGGTTCAAATCTCGTGCATATAATATTTTGCTTCGAATTACTATTACGGACCAAATTTTACCATGAAATATTAGAGATCAGGTATTTTTTCATATGAAAGGTTAGTTTTCATGGCAACTCTTATATGGGATGGGAACTGAACATTAGGTTTGGGTCATTCAGTTTCATGTCAAATTATTTTCATTGACTTATTTGTATCAGGGAATGTTAAAAATTAGACACTTTTACCATATAAAAGTTTAATTTTGATGAGAACGGTTTTATGGAAATGGTTAAAAAATGCTTCCACATCGAATCCAAATTTTTCATTTTTATTTTGTATAACAAAACAACAGTTTTTACTGATTTATGTCGCAAAATATTACAAATTGTAATTTTTATTATATATAAAAAGTCTTTTCAAATCAGGCGTTATACGTGGAGTAGTCGTAAAAATTGTCCAAGCAAATCTACTTTTATTTTTTAGTTTTTAGCCAAAACCCGGTACTAAATCCAACTTGTCAAAGAATCTCAGGAATTGAGCACAATTTTACATGAACAGTGAATAGGCAGAAAGACGGACAGACAAGCTTAATAAACAATAATCTGTCCTAGCCTCTCCTGTCTGTTACATATGTCTGGACAAACTTAATATACCCTATTCCGCAAGTGATATGGGATATAAAAACTAGATCTAACAAAAATCTGGCGTGCATTATACATCCGCCATCTGGTACAGTGAATATGTGAAAGCCGATGTGTTTACTCGAAAGTAAATCGTCGTCTGTCGCAAACTATCGGCGAAAATTAATAGAAATCTTCAGTTTTGTACTTGTTTCTCCTTTGGAGGCACGTTTGCAAATGTTTTTAAATGGCTAATCTAATCTTAGACTTATTTTAAGAAATCGATTTAAGAAAGTATTTTTTTGTGCGTGCGGAATCACATTGTATGTCGGGGAGTTAACGAACCCGATCGTAATTGTTAATGACGGTTTACCGATAAATTCTACAGTCAGTGTTCAACTGCACGACTGCACGGACTATGCATGACCTGTACGAATGGGAGTACATAAACCGTTCGCGTATCGGAACAACTTTAGTAACCAAAAATTACTACCCTTGTATGTAAACTTGTTCAGATTAAGAAAGGATTATGAATAACATTCGTTAATTTGCACGAAACATGCACGGTTCCCGAATGAAAATTTAAATTTTCACAACTTGAAATAAAGATTGCAAATAGAGATTGCAAAGAAATGTCAGGTTACAATTTGATATAAAAAAAACTGGGTTTTCATAGGGAGAAAGCTTGTGCTTTATGTAGATTTTTATGTTGTGAATATATAATACTTCTTTCAGGCCGTAGTGAATCGGCTTCCACTGAATGTCTTAATGAATTTTGCCGTAGTCATTAATGTTGAACTCAATAGCCAAGCTATTCATATAATCGACCTGAATGTGTTTCCAACAATTTCATTCCAATTAAATACCTTTGAAAATAGTAGCAACAATAGAAAAATTTTAATCCTGTTGTTACTCTTAAATCGGAAGAGAGCGAGTAAATAAAAACGACATTTCGAATACTTATCGATAAATTCGATAAATTTGAATACAAAACTTTTGTGAAAAGCAATTGCAATGGATAAGAGAGAGAGACACATTAAAAATTTATTAGTATGAACGCTTCAATTTAGTCTATCCACCCATAGACATCATTATAAACTAAACTTGACTAAAGTTTCAAATGGAGAAAATAAATTATATTTAAGCTATAAGTGGAATATAAAGTTTTAAAGAACTTTGAAAACAAAGAAGTCATAAGGATTTAGAGAAACAGTTATTACTCATTCCGATACTATCGCAGTTAACCTAATCTCAAAAATATTGCGAAAATGAAGTTTTTATAGGTCTCCACTATACAAAAAAAAATAGCGTTTAATCTGTATACAAGCACAGACAGACATATCTCTTAAACATAATTTGTTACTTAAAAGATACTCAATGTGAGAAAATTGTGTACTAAGCGAAGAGATATGACTGAGTACGCTATAGCAAACAACATTGTGGGACCATTAATTTTTAATCACAATATTGATTAAGTACTTAGTACTCAACAGAATAATTTACACAAAATCTACCATAAGATTTTTCATATGATACATTCGTATCCAGGCACTTATACCCACGAGAGTTTTGTTTGTCAACATTTTACAAACAAGACCACTTGACACTTGAGTAGACAAGGATTTTGTTTGATCAGGAGTCTGGACATAGAAGAAGAAAAAAGCAAAACCCACTGTAAGCAATAGCTTTTCAAGACAAAGGCAACGACAAACACTTCAGTATTTAAGTAGTTGGCTTGTTTGTGCAGATGATATATTTTTTTCTCCCTTTTTTGGCACTAATCAAATACATTAACGGCATAATGAAACATTCATTTGATGATGAGTGTGTTTGAAAAAGGACTTTGTGGGAAGATTTCAAAAAGAAATAAAAAGTGAAAAAAAAAAAAATTTATTTACTTTTAATAATTTGGACAAGAATTTTAAACGCGAATGGTAAGAATAATAAACTGAATAGAGAGGGGACAAATGTTTTTTCCCACTCGATTTTTAATTGCTAGTAAAGTTTTTGTGTGAGATATTTATAAGACATTTCAATTCTTTTATTTATTTATTTATTTATTTATTTTTCAACCTTTAAAAAAGAGATCTCTTAAGTGTAACTTCTACGTTGGCCTCAAAACGGACAATTCAGAGTAAACTGTTTCCACTAATAAATTTAGTACAAAAACTGTTGTACTTTTCACATAATCGCTACTAGGTTCGATTAATCTTACGATTCCTACTTTAATCAATAATCTTTCGCATGTACACTGATTTGTAGAAGAGTTCTTACCAATTGAATGTGAAAAGTATTCATATTGAAATCTTTGAGCACAATTTTCTAGGAAGCTATTGACTTAAATGTGAAGTCCTTACTTATATAGCAAATGATTGTTATTAAGAAAGCAAAGCTTTTAATTGAAGTTTCAGTACATCTGTTCTTAGGTCTATGTTTATTTTGGCTTCTATAAGGTCTTTCAACAAAAGATGCTATTTTAAATTATGCATTAATTTTATAGAAAATTATGTAAATGCGGATCATATTTTTTCGAGAATGTTTTTGGTATGACCATTACGAAGTTGATGTACTTAACGTTCATGCTATAGATATGTGGACGCTATTTATTTTTAACAGCACGTTGTTAACTGATAGACAGTTTGCGAAATGTATATGAAAAATTCAAAGATCTCATTAAAATACTCTTTACTTTAGTTTACTTTTTTCATCGAAGTATAAAATAAGCATTTGCTAGCTTAGTATGTCTTACAATTCCACAATAATTCTTAAACAAAATTTTAAAGAAAAGTCTTTTAACGTTCAAATATTGTGATTTCATTAATATTTTTTTCACACTGAGTTTGACATGCATCTACCTTGTGGGGGTGCGAAACATGATCTGTCAAAATATAGGCTCGTTAGCATCGCCACCAAGGTAGAAAGTAAACTACGCTCGCGACAGGAACCCTTTATAAAGCTAATGAAATCTTACCTTAGATATGATGTTATAGACTACGGTATAGAGAGTATAAAAATGAGAAACATTCTTCGGCTGGCGGCAGCTGTAATTGTTAAGTGCCAACTGATTATCTGTTATTTCATTTTTTTTTTTTTTTTTTTTTTTTTTTTTTTTTTTATTATCTTTCGTTTAATTCGCATCGTATTAATATTTGTTTGTATTAAATGACTTCGCTGACCTCTATTCTCACAGTTATTTGTATGAAAAACAATGATGATGATGATGATTGTGAGTAATGTTGTGTGCTCCCGTAGCTCTTTTCTCTACTACTCTTCTTGGTTCTTTTTTCTTTTATCTTTTTTTTCTTTTGTTTCTCACTTTGCGTATCAATTTTATTTTCTTCTCTTAATAGAGGAGAGTAAAAGATGTAGCCTATCCACAGACTTGAAGTTACTTAAATATAAGCGCACATACAAATAAATAATTTCGTACTTATGTATGTACAGAAATGGGGCGAGTGGATTACATGTGTGTGGTTATTTTCAAAGTGGCAGAAGCACCAGAAGTTGCAGAAGTGGGTATCTTAATCTATTCACCATCACCCAGAATGTCAGGCAAAGGCATTCGTATACTTATTCACTCATTCATTAATATTTTCAGACAGTCAGTCAGTCAGTTAGTCAGTCAGCCAGTCAAACAGTCAGTCATCCAGTCAATCAGCCAGTCTGTCTGTCATTCACTCTTTTTGTATATAAGGAGTTGCTTAGTAAGTTCGTTCATACGTTCATTCGTTCATTTGCCCATTCGTTCTTTCGTTCCATTCATTCATTTTGCCTTTGCCTGGCTTTTGTTTTGCGATGCACATTAATTGAACAAACTAAAAATTACTGAGAGCATGTGCTGTGTTAGCTCACAAATTGTACATGATGACAGTGTTTAATTAAAAGAAATTACATGTTCACACACATCATACAACTGAACAAGTTGAATTACTTCCTATGAGATAACACTTTCATGCTAGTGCACATAGGCACACAGGCACATAGAGGCACTCAGTTACATACTCATACAGTTACACAGTCGCACTGCCAAATATATTTTATGATGTGCTTTCATCTTTTAAATTGCGTTCAAAATAAATCTTTTGCTTAAGTGCTTATTCCCCTAAAAAAAAACAATCATTCGTCTTACACAAACATACACACATAAATATTTGTGTGTGCATACAACCCTCCAAGTTTATTATAAAATTAAACTCCAAAACTATTAGGTTTCAAGTTTTTCGTATAAGCGGCCTTAATGATTTTATAAAAAACACAAAGGCATGTATCTGTTTTGTGCGACGTTTGCCAAACTGATTAAAAAATGCCAAAAAAAAAAAAAACATTTTACTTCCTTCGTGTTAAAATGATTTGGTCATTGAATTAACAGCTTCAGCAATTAGGTGAAGTTAGCGCCACTTATGTGTATGATGATAATATACATGCCACTGCGAATTTTGATACGTTTCTTGGAGTTTGACTTTGTGTGCGTGTGTGTGTGTGTGTGTGTGTGTACCATTTTTAGTTGTTATTGAGTTTTGAAACTGTTAATATTTCCTTGGCCACCTGTCCAACGCCTTCGTCAAATTGATGCAACCTTAAGTGCCCCTGACTGACTGACGACACTCAAGTGCAAAACTTTGTTACTTGAAGAGTCTCATTGTCGTTCTTCTTATTATCGTCTCTATCATCACCATCAACAACGATGTCAATGTTCAGGTACTTCCCTCTACAGGCAGTTTAATATTTGCGAACATTTTTTTTTCCTTTTTCCTTTTTTCTTTTACACTTTTCCGTTTTTCTTTTCTTTTTTTTTTTCTCTGTCTACTTTCTTTTCTTGAAAGTATTTTCACAAAGTTTTAATCTTAAAACAAATGAAATGCAACCAAAAATAAAATGACCACAAAAAACAAACTCATCAGAAGGGGAATTTAACAGAAATTTGTCCGAGTGTTGTTTCCAAAGTGTTTTTGTAACGATGTCAGCAGTATTTTACAAATTTGTAGTATACACGTGCGGACGTACGTACATACATAAGCATACTTAGGTAGATGTACGGAAGATCTACCGCAAATAACTGGAAAAAGAAATCCAATCCAATAAATCAAGCAACATCGACCTACGCAAATAATTCGAAAAGATAAACAATAAAAATTTGTAAAGAGTGTTAAAAAATCAATTGAATTAAATATGAAGAGAGGAAATAGTATAAACAATAAAGGAAATCGTTAAGAATGAAGAGGAAGATGTTTGTGCATATACATTAAAAACATTTATTTGTATTTAATTCTATTAAATCAACTAACAAATATATGGTATGAGGCAGGCATGCATAGCAAGATCGGTACCGGTGAAATAGATTCAGTACATGGGTTTAAAGGTGTTCAGGTAAACGGACGAAAGATACATTTAGTAATAGAAATGTAAACAGACATAATCATAGACGGACATGTAGTCAGATGGGTAAATAGACATATAAGTAGATAGAGTGGAGCCATAATCGAAACAGTACACAAATAAGCGAATAGAATACGAAGAAAAACCAAAATGAAAATATAAACTGTTCAGATTGATGATGAATGGACTGATGAACAGATAGAGGCGTGAAAGAACGAATAATCTTGATGAATATAAAATCTGATGATAAATCGCGTTTAATTTGACATACGTATGGCACATTGAGAAAAACGAATAATTCAATTTAGAACACACTAAATCGATCTAAGCTACACACACACACGTAGAACATTCGATCATTAATAAGCAATTTTTTGATATTTCTTATTAAAGGGAGACTTTAAAAGTGTCCTAAATAATCTTTAAATAGGCCAATAATATGTAAATAAAAAGACCAAAAGACAATCGAGTATTTAACAAAGAAGTTTGAAGTGAGAAAATTTTTCAATTCATTTTTTTAAAGTTTCCATAACCCTTGTGACATCGTTTAACATAATTATTTTTTTTCTTTCTTTCTTAATTAATTTTATTATTAGACGAGACGATTTTAATTTTAGCTGATTAGTTAGCCGCACTGCAACTTAACTTCAAATTGTGTAATTGGGTTAAAGTAATTAAGTTTTTAAACACATCTTAGAATACGACGATTGTGTAGAGATACATGAGACGGCAATGGTTTCTTTCTTTGCCAACTAAGTAGAAAATGATGCAACGTTCCTTTTATATTATCGCTCTATGCAAATTACTGTTAATGAATAAAAAGGCACAAGTGATTATAAAAACTTATGTGCTTATGCGCTTATAGTTAAAAAGTAAGATCACATTGGTCTGACAACAAAAGTAACAATTTATTCAAATGTACATTTAATTAAATGAACGATATCCGTGAGATATCTGTTATTTCAAGGAAATATATACAAACGGCTAAGCTTTTTTCAAAATAGCGGGCGTTACTTTTTATTTATTTTGTTTTTTATATACTTTTTTATACTTTGCCTTAAATTATAATTGTTTACGACAATATTTTTAAATTTTATTGTTATTATTTATTTTTTCAAACACACATTTTTAAGCTTATTATTATTATATTATTGACGATATTGTAGATACGTGGGCGTACTGCTCTGATTTTCTAATTTAATCTGCGAATATAGCTCTTTCCTCGAAATTTTGACGCTATGAAAGCTTTAGGAAAGAATATCTAGGACATACGGACGAACAGATAGACGGCCGAAATGAAATCGATTTAATGTCTCGCCGTGATCCTCATATGGAATAACATATATGATAGTGAACTTAATACGCCATCAAATGGTGAAGAGTACAAAAATGTTTGTGTAGCTTGTTTGCAGACAACGCCTAAATTTAAAGCTTTGTGGTTTGCTATGGCAGCAACAGAAATTGTGCAACACACGTATGAAACTTTGCTATTTTATACATCGATTTCGTATGATATACAAGAACATTACGATATTTTTTTATTTACCAGGTGGGCTGAAAAGTTCGTAGGCTAAGATAGAAAAAATATTTTTTTTTGTAGAATTTGATTTTATTATTCAATATAGTTGCCTTCGAGGGCGACCCAATGAATATAGCGGTCATACAATTTTTCGATACCTTTTTTATAGTACTATTTGCCTTTAGCCTCAAAATAGGCGAAAAAGTCCACTCGGCTGACTGTCGATTGGACTCCGGTCAGAAATGATGGAGCCATGTTTCATCCATTGTCACAAATCAACGCAAAAATTCGGGTTTATTACGATTGAACAGCTTCAAACACTGCTTAGAATCATTAATTCGTTGTTGTTTTGGTCGATTGTGAGCTGGCTGCGGCATCCACTTTGAACAGAGCTGTCGCATATCCAAATATTCATTCACGATATGTCCAACACGTTTCTTTGATATCTTTAGGGTCTCAGCTATTTCAATCAACTTCACTTTACGGTTACCGGAAATTATTTTGTGGACTTTTTTGATGTTTTCGTCGGTAACTCGAAGTGAGAATCTTTCAGGCGTCCCCTGCGTGCATAGTCCTCGATGCTCATTTCGCCTCGTTTCAATTTAACGAACTAAGTCTTGGCTTCAGTAGTATTTTTTTTTCGGCAAAAAGCAATGATTTATTAAAACACGAAATTCCTTTTTATCCATTTGTTCAAACTAGCAAAAGTTGCTTCACTAGCAAAAGTTGCTTCACTAAAAATGCTATAACTCACATACTAATAATGCAACAGCTGTCAAATTTATAGACATATCATTTGAAGGTTAGAGTTAACACTAAAAACCATACGGATTTAATACTAGTAGCGCCTTCTATGTGCTAGCCTACGAACTTTTCAGCCCATCTGTTATATATATAAAACACAAACAATATACAATACGTACATAATGTCGCAAACTTTAACCATCGGAATATTGATTAAAATTATTAAAAAAACAAACATTTGTAAAATAATATTTAAATTAATAGACAAAAAATACAAAACTGCATGCAAGGAAAAAGCTGTGGAAAGAGCATAAGTCGCTTGGTTTTAGCTGCAAAAACAAAGAATACAACAGCATCCAGACAATTGTTTGTTTTACTGTCTATTTTGATATGTGACGTTTCAGTTCTATAAAAGCTTAGCTGTCGTGGAAATTTGTTTGAATATTATGGAAATTGAAATTCTCAAAGATGTATTATGGAGTTAAAAATTCAAGAAAATTTCTTAAATACAAACCTTTTAAAGTCGTCTAGCATTTGAAATTTGTTTATAAATGTTTCCGTAAAATGTTTTTCTAATGATGACGTATTTGAATAAAATATTTGTTTTTATTATCATTGTTTTTTTTTTTTTTTGTTTTGTTTAAATGAGAACCGGGGAATGTGGTGATTTTCGACTTGTTTATCGTTATTTAGTCGCCACTTTTTTGCATTCAAAGCAGTTAAATAAGAAACGGAAAATTACTCTCGTATTATGTGTTAAAAAGAAAAAAAAAATTATGTAATTGTTTTGCTATTTGTTTTGTATATTGCTTGTACCTTTTTGCTTTTTTTTTTTTTTTTTTTTGTGTATATATATATCAGAGACACTCAACTAGAACCTAATGGAGTGCTATCGTATGAAATATTTCGCATGAATGAATCATTTTCAAATATTTTTTATATCTTTTTAAATTTTTTTTTTCTTTTTTTTTGATTTGTAATGCGATACAAATGCAGATTGTATGCATTCTATCGAACTTATATATTCAGCTTTATTTTTGATATATGAGATCTCTTATATATACTATGACCATGTAAGGCTACCTTAAGCATGAGCTGATTTCTTTGATTTTTAGCGAAAGAACCGATTATGCGTTTATTGTGGTAAAGGAAAATGTTAACAATATGTTGAAACTTTCTGAATTGCAACATTTATGAGGTATTACATCTAAGTTAAAATATGTTGTCTGCCTTATGACCTATAAGAAACACATTCATATAGAAAAATTATAAATCGTTTGTACAGCAAAACCTTAATTTGTTTGAATGGATTCTATTTTCATTAAAAATCATTATAATATTTTCCATAAATGCATGTTAAAAAAACCAAGAAGAATATAACGCGAAACGTATTATGTATCGTTATACGAAGAGAAAATGCTTTCGTTTTTTTTAAAGCCTAAACTTAAATCTATCAAACAAATACTTTTTCGAAGAGAGCTTGCAATACTAGATTCGGCATCAGAAATGAAAATGAAATAGCATTATAGTAAAGATTTGTAAATATATATATTTATACAAATGGGCGATATAATATAATATCGGCCTTTATTGTATCTTATATCTTATGTTTAATTGTACGATTCCTTCGTTCGATGCTTAATAGGATAGAAGATATATTCAATTACCGGGAAAATAATCGTTTAATTGAGAAAACATACAAGATATTTACGTATATACAGGTGGAAAATTTTATTAATTCTTTATGTGGCCACTTCTTACGGACATAAGAATATTATCAAATTCTAAATGAGAAATTGAGAGATACAGTGACGATAGTGTTCGTATTCAACAATCAACGGCTAAGACAGATAGATAGATGATCAGTTAGTTTTATTAGTTAGATTTAACTTTTTTTTTTCACGATATTCAGTTTTAAAGAGACTCTTTTTAGAAATTTATAATGACGAGTGATAACAATGCAAGCGAAAAAAAACTTAGGAAACTCTGATTTATATCATACTTTGCAATAATAAACTTGATGAGTTTCAAGATTGCATTTAACTTTGTTTATAAACAGTTTATGAACAGTTTGGCATTTAGTTTTTATGATAACTTAAAGTATTTTTTTCTTTTTTATTTACAACACATATACCATACGAACATTTTCTTCCGCCTCGTATAGAAATATGAAACGTCTTATAAAATTTACCATTCATTATCAATACATCATGAATATATGAACAGATATAAAGCTGACACACATAAAATAAATAAAAAAAAAGTGTTTATATGCATTTATATTATATCGAATAACAATAAAGGAAAGCAACAAAAAACGATTTCCCAAAGAAACGTTCATCTGTTCGTTCGATGTGATAAAACCATTATTTTATTTGATTATAAACAAAATCGAAAACCACTGGTGCTTTAGAAAGGCATGTGTAATATTAGAATTCCTTACCGGTAATCCAATAAGAGAAAACAAAAAAAAAAAAAAACAAAAAGAAATCTAATAAATGAAAGTTTACAATATTCGGTTTAGCTTTTTTCAGTTAGTGTTTATAAAATTATTTAAACTATTCACATAGTAGCTGTAGATGCATAACAAATGTTTATTATAGCTGACTTAAGTTTCTAAACAATACTTTTTATCAAAAAAAAAATTCACATAAAGAAAAGAAAAATAAAGGAAAAGTTTACTTCATTATCACAATAAAGGTTTCAAATTGAACAGACGCTCCAAATAAATACGATTTACTTTTATGTTTTGAAAAAATCCTGCTAAAAAGGACATCATTTACTTTGAGATTTTTATGTGAACAAAAATTCAGATGAGACGATAGAGTTGCTGAACTTTGATCAAGTGCATAGTAAACCTACATTGAAAAGTTTATCCTTTGTCAGCTACACATATTTCAAATACATCGTTACAAAGGACGTCTCAGCAGTAACTAAATTAATAAAAGAAAAAAATTTGGGAAAATTTTATTTTATTTTTGTCGTTTTTTGCATCACACACTTTTCCTAATCATATTAATTAGCTTCGATATCTTGTTTATAATAGGGAATATCGAGTTCGTCGAAATGGTTGTTAACTATAAAACTCAACTTTTTATTGCTAGCCCAACCTTTATCGATGAAGCATTCTTTTAGGTGTTTGGGTTCCGATTGGTCTAATTGCGACAAATCGCGACAAGGGAAGTGTGAAATGATGCGTTGTCCTGTTGCAATAACATTTCCTCTTCAGCTATTTTTTTTTTTTTTTTTTCATCACTCAAAAGGTCAAATAAGTTCGTAGAACACTCGCCAGTAATTGTTTCCCACTTTTTGAAGATAATTAATAAAGATTATCTTACACGTATCACAAGCTGGCCATTACTCTGCGCTAGCGAATGGAACTGCTCTCGTCGTCTTTGGAGATAATGGCAGGCCGTTCAATCGTTTCCCTATATTCTTTCGACTATTTTGAAATAGTACCGTATTAAATGAGATTAAGAGAAAAAGATCTATTTATAGTACGGAGAGAGAGAGAGAGAGAGAGAGATAAAGCAAAATGTTCGTAGATTGTTACCGAAATAATGATAGAGTTTTTGTCACCGTCATATAGAATAAGATTTTCTTTGAAGTCGTAGCCTTTTTGTTTCACTTTCTTGACGCGCTATCTAGATTAACAACCATGAAGTTAAATTATAATTGCTTTGTATATATTTTCGCAGTAAATCAGAGAATAAATGTGTTCGCATTAGTTTAATGATCAACAACGGAAACCAAAGGTTAAAATTCGTGACCCAAAGATACTAATATATATGCATTTTTATAGTGCGGACCACATTTTTTATGTCTTCTACTTCGATGTTTTTTCATTTAGCGTCTAAAGATGAGAAACGTATCAAATTGAAAATTGTACTTAAGATCGATAAAAGAGAAAAAGAAAAACATATTTTTTTCCCTTTAATTGTTATCCTAGTGAAAAGATCATGTCCGCGAAGTTGTGCAACAAGATCGACTGGCGACTTTATCTTCAAACAACTAATGCCTTAAGAGACTTTGGTGTATACCGAAGTATAAAATAAAATTGTAGGATCTTTTGCTATAAGAATGATTTCATTATAAAGATTAACTGAAAATCTTATTAAATACTTGAAAAAACAAAAAAAAAAAAACCAAAATTTTGAAACATGTTTAAAAAAACATTATTTTGTTGCCTCCAAACAAAAATGTTCTTTTGCAAGAATGTTTTCTTTTTATAAGCGAATCAAATTATAGCATACTAAACTTTCTTATTAAAAGCAACACCTTTTGCATTGTGCATCGAATGAATGGCAAAGGGATAAAAACACATGATGAACAATGCAAATGGCTTTTGAACATGAGTTTGGTTTGGTACCATTTTACAAGTAAATATATATATATGTATATAGGCATGCATGTTTGCGCTGCATATTATGTGTGTGGTGTCTGTTGTGTGCGTACGTTTGTATGCTTGTGTGTTGGTTTTGTGTGTAAAAGCTTATCATCATCACAGGTGTTTGCAAAAGGTTTCTTGTTACTTGTGTCTGCAATTTCATGCTTTATATATTGTAATTAAGGGCAACCAAAAAGCCCTCCTTACAACAACAACAATAATAATAATAATACATAAAAATACAAAGTGCATACAAAAGAAGAAAAAGTAACAATTTCTGATAACATAAGAAAACAACAAAAAATCGACTTTACCTTAAGTAGTTTAAGGGTAAATTAAGTTATTAAGTGACTTTGTCGATTATAAACTGAGAGAACCTCTTCAGGATTATATGTCTAAGATTAACGACAGGTTTTACATTCTTTGTTTGTGTTGAATTCAAAAAATCAAATGATTCTCTTTACTCTTTATTTGCTCTCCGCGCTTATACTATACATCACACACACGTTTACATTCTTTCTTCATCCCTAAAGCACTGAAAAAAATCTCTTTTTTCCCATTACTCTTGAGATGTTCGTGTAATATAACTCATATGAAATTCGTTTTTGCCATTTCTGTGAATACTTCGTACTTTTTATTTTACCGAAAATGTTCATTTTAAAAACAATATAACAACAACAACAAAAACAACAAATAACAAAATTTGATTACAATATCTTGAAATAATCTAAAGAAAGCATACAAGCAATATCAGAACAGAAAGTGAACAAGATCACTACCGAGATCATCACTATCTTTGGAAATAAAACAGCAACACTCACCTAAGATCAATCTTAACATATAAGTTTGGGTCACACACAAATGGAAAATGAATATAAGATTGAGCGCCTCCGCTAACCGCCATCACTAAATATGCACCTTCCAAAAAATGAGTATGTGTTTGTGTGTATGCACATACACACACACACACACACACACACGAACGCATATAGACATATATCAATAACCTTAAAAATTTGTGCCGTCAGACAAAGCAAAATATATTCGTGGGGTGTTTACTAAACTGCCAGAGATGGTGCTGCTTGTTTACCAAAATAAAAGGCTCGCATGGCGATAAGATGCTAATAAAAATTACTGATTAAAATGCAGTTTTCCTCTGAACAACCTCTAAATCGTTGCAATGAACGAACGTTGTTCGTCTTTTATTTAATAGGCGCATCGTTACACACAAACTTGATTACATACACATAAACAACTTTTAATTTCTCTTCTCTTTAGATAGCATCGAAATTATACAACGCAACATAACCCAATGCAACACAATCACAACAAATGAGGCCTCATCAGCAATTGATTGGTATGCACAGGTTACCTTAGCCAGTTCAGTTCAGTTGTTTTGTTTGTCGTTCAGTTAATCGTTTACATTGTTGGTTGTTTGGTGGTGGTAGACTTGTGTTTTTTTTTTGTTTTTTTTTGTCTTTTTGGTCATCATCTTAAGCTCGATCGAAGATTGATCTTTATGTTGTTAAATGTCGTTCTTGGTAAATTATGAGTTTCATGTTTTTATGGACGCACTTGCATACATGTTCTTAAGGGTATTCACAGATAATGTTGTTTCACATATTTCTTGCATTTTGTGATCTTCAATAAACTTAATGTTTATACAAGAATATAAAAATAAGTATAAAACTTTCTTTTGTGTCTACAATAGGCATAAACATGTTTAAATAAAACGAATCACAGAGTCATCTGTTCGAAGTTAATTTCAAAGCAACCGATACATTCAATCGTGCATGCATGCAAGTGAACCAATCTGAAAATTTTGTTTACATTTTTCAGTTCATTAAAGGAGTAATATTATCCGAAAAAAAAGCAAACTGTAATTTAAAACTTAATTTGTTCTCATTAATGTTGTGAAATAACAAAAAAGGCCACAACAAAGAATCACATGTTTGTTAAAAGAACGATGAAGTTCTTGGCTACTTGTTCTCTCCCTTCTTCCCTCATGTGAACTTATTACGCATGAACACGTTGTCGTTCCATCATTTTTCTCGGGTTTCAACTTACATACTTTCTATTTAATCGGGGAGGAGAAGATTTCTATGCTTGTCATCATATAGAATGAAGAGAAATGATGAAACCAATCAGTAATTCACAAACGAGAAAGTATTCAAAAAAATTGATTAAAATTAATTTCAATTAAATTCGAAATATAGTTCTATAGAATGCGTTGAAACTCACAAAGTAAACACCACCCTACTATAATTAAAATTTGGGCGCTTAATGGAAATATCGGACGGCATCTAAACATTTCCAAATTACGCATGAAGAAATTAAATGCGCGTGTGGTGAATTTTACAATTTTTGCGATGAAAATGCGCATACTGACGTAAGGTGAATTTTGCATACTCGACCACTATCTTAATGGTTGGCTACCACGTTTGGCCATATTAGATGTGGAATACTTTTACTTCGGAAGAAATCTAGAATATCCACTAACAGATATACGGATCAGTTTCGAATTGTGGAGAAAACCGTAATGAAAGTTTTAGCAATTTATACTAGAAGTTCTTTCGATATCTAAACTAAAAGCAGATAAAGCCCGTTCTTTTACTTTGCTTTACGAATTGATCAAAACAAATACATCATAAATTTCAGATCATAGTTTTTTCAGATTTGAGAAGGTTAATAACCGACGACAGGGCTTCAATAATGGCAAACTGCAAATAAAGGACGCGTCGAAAGCACGTAACAAGTGAAGAATTATCATCTATGGAAAATATGGTATATGAATTTATATGTTGCGCTTAGAGAGCCTATATTTGTGTCAGATTAACTGTAAAATAATATAATTGTATCAAATTTCAGATCAGATATCTGATGAAAATCATAAACAATCTGAAAGTCTTAGTACAATAATCTTTCAGGGTTTCTTCACGTTTCTAATTCTTAAATTCATATTTATAGACCACATTAAGTCAAGTTTTTATATTTAAGCATAGAAGAGCTATGTACGTATGCCGATAAGGCCTTGAGAGAAAAAACAAACGTAGAAAGCAAGATTCTCAACGAATGTATGCTGATGCAATGAGAAAAGTAACATACTTCCATCTTGTGACAGTGAGTATAGACATTTTTTTACTGTGAACATATGGAAAATAAAATCATTAAATAACTTTATAGCCATCTCAATAAAAATAATGCTATTCTGACGACATTAGAAGAATTTTACAGCACATGAAGTACACACAAAATTATATGTTCTTTACATGAGAAGAATAATTTATTTTCATAATTTCTAAATTTTTCTCCCGAAAGACCTGAGAAGAATACATGAAGAAGAGCAAGTAAAAGTTATATTATAGCTGCTTATAACGATGGCGGCGGCGAATAATTATTATTAGGTGCAGCACATCGCTTCAGTTTTAGGAAAGAGAACACTATAAGAAGCACAATATTCACCTTCAAGTGTGATCACATGAATCGCTTAATTGACTTTAAATCTCAAAAACACTAACCACGACAAAAACAATCCATTATCAACAATTTTCCAATAACGTGTTTAAAATGCAAAGGAATTGTAATAGAAATTATGATGACTGAGCTGAAAGTTAAATAAGAGTTCGTTCTATTGAAATAATAAAAAAAAAAAAAAAACAAATTGAAAAAAGATGAAACTAAGCCACACTTATTTCACGCATATTGAAAATAAATTTGAAAAAATTCTCGTGGTTTATAATGCTTTCGAAAGCCACACAAATCACATGACCAAATATTTAATGTCTGCAATAGAAAAACAAGAATCGATTAGATTTACGTTTAATGAATTTCTTAATAAAATTATAGTATAAAAGAAAAAACTTTCAAAGAAGTTAAGTAAGAGTTCTAAAGAGAGAGAACAACAAAGTAATTGGAATTCCTTGAAATCATTTTCCAAAAAATCTCTTTTAAATCAAATAAAACTATATAAAAACCTTTTTTCCTTTCATTCAAATTATTTATCCTATGCTGTGTGTGTAAAGTTTCCTTTATAATGTTTAAATTTATTTGTTTTTTTTGTTGTCCAATATCGAGGTATACTAAACGTATCATAAAACTTATGCTAAATAAAGTTAGCTGCCAGGTTGTTTTAAAACAAATCATAGAGATTTTATACTCGTGTCTTCTGTATGTTATAGTATTTCTCAGAGACCATCTAATGTTTTTTTTTTTTTTTCTTTAAAGTTTAATTGTGTTATTATTTTTGGTTTCATTCGAATGTTTTGTGAAGAAATTCGAAATAGATTAACAAGTTTATAATTTTCTTTGGGCAATAAGACATGAAATTGCCGAAAGTGAACGAATAATAACGGATGCGTGTGAGAAAGTTCATCGAATATATTGACTACGCGTCGTACTCAATAGACGTCATGTTGAAACTACAAAGAGAAAAGAAAGTAATTATTCAAAATAAAAATTCCGTAATAATTGCTCGTGTCGAACAAATGTAACTAGAGGCAAGTGTCATTGTATCTTACATTTTTCACTTCAAATCGGCGAATATCTTGAAGCAAACCACTGGATATGCAACGTTTACGTTTGAATTGAAGTAGTCCGCTTATTTGCCATTTTTTTAAACTGAGATATTGTCATGAAATATGCGTCATTTAATGTTCAGTAAACGTACACACATACAAATACACACAAATATATGTATATATATATATATATATATATATATTATATGCGTAAACTTTTCGTTATGTACTTTAGCCACTTTCAACGGCAGCTGAAGTTAGATTTTTTTAGAAATCTAGTTTGAAACCAATGAAGCTTAAGCCAAATCCTTTATTTCCACAAACTTTTCCATCCACACGCTTGCATATACACATTTGCGTACATACGTATATAACTTATATATGTTTACGTATTTCAATTTACAGTTTTCCATTTTGTGAAATTTGTCTGGGCACAAAAATAAGCAAAAAAAAAAAAAAAATAGGAACAACAAGAAATAAAAACGCCAAAGCAAACTTTTTCTCTTTCCCAGTTTCATTGAATGAAAATTTTGACTGATATTCGTAGTTTGAGGGCATTTTTTTTCTTTTTGTAATTTTTTTGTTTTGAGTAGAAAAATATCGCTAAAGGGATTTGGTTGTTTGCTGCTATAGGATAAGCATGGAATATTGCAAAACGCCAAAACTTTCAATTGAATTTTTAGACACTCGTCCAACCAAGTAGTCAGTGCGTCAGTCAAGCTATCTCGCCTGGCAACCACGTTCGCTCGTTTATTGCTCGCCTGAAGTAACGGAAAAAACAAAAGTAAAAATTGAACTAAAATTGAAATATGAAAAAAACATATTTTCTCTATCTTGTATACGAAAGTTTGTTTAAATGTGGGTTTATAAGTCAGTTTACCATTAAATCTTTTTTTGTTTGTTTATACATTTTAAAAATTTTTTACGTGCTTCTCCTCTCGCTCCCTTTTAAAATGATGTACCCAAAACATTTCTCTATCTCTCTCTCGTCCTCTCTCTCTCTCTCTCGTCCTCTCTCTCTCTCCCTCTCTTGTCCTCTCTATTTAGTATAATTACATTTTATATCATCATCAGAACAACATGCGATAGTAAGCAACCATGACGGATTTTGGTTTCCAAAAACGAAATAGTAAACCTAAGTCAAAAAATTGAATTAAGATGTTTAAAAATAATAACAAAAAAAGGCGAGTTAATATATATATTTAGCTTGTATCGAATCGAAATCATTAAAACTATGAGTCGGATAAGAATGAATTTGATTTGAATGAGATCGAAACATACTCTTCAGTTTTCAAAAGAAAATGTACATATTTGAAGAGAAAACAACTTCAAGAATTAGACAGATACCTTCAGTAGTGGCACTTTCTTTTTATTGTTTGCTTAAGAAAAGGCGTACTTATAATAGGTTTTTGAGTACAAAACCGATTGAAGACGAAAAATCTTATACACAAAGTATTTCAAACCTATTAAAATTAATTGTATGGTGCATCTATCGCGAACTAGAAGTAAAACAAATTTTTTGTTCAAAATATAACCTGAATTTTTGCAACGCATTTTCCTTAAAACGACATCTGACGAGCTTTTAAACCAGCAAGCAATTTGGCTTCTGAAAATTTTCATTCGATTCTCTGAAAATCTAGTTTTTCAAAAAAAAAAAAAAAAAAAATGCCTTGACGCTGATTGGATTTTAAATCATACTTTCAGAAAATTTTTGGTTTGTTATTTTAGTTACAAAATTGTGGACTGTACAGTAACAAAACCCAAGTAAAACAAACAAGTTAGAAAATTATATCCGATTTTGTTGAATCTTGTGGAAACTTCAATATTGTGGAAATTTGTGTTGTGGACTCTAGGCGTAAAGCGCAAAACACCCAGAAAGCAGAGGTGCTTTCATCTTATATTATATTGTAAACGTACCCTTTGAACGGTGTGGCGAATTTCCGATACCAATCTTCGCGTAAAAATTTAAAGACTTTTGACATACTTGAAGCTGATGACCTCCTTTTTGTGGGCCAGGAAAATGTTTGCCACAGAACTTAAACGAACGGACTATCGGACAGACGAAATTGCTTAAATCGATTCTAAATTTGATGCTGATCAAGAATATATATATTTTGTAGATTCTCTGAAGCTCTTCCTTTCTGGATATGACAAACAAAATGAGAAAAGGAAAATCCGATAACTGAAATTATAATTAAAAAATATTTTAAGGAACTATTTTAAGGAGGTAAGCTACAGCTTTTTGATTCGAAATTTTAATTTTTATATGGCATTTAACGAACATTATACTGTGATCATGACGCAAAAAAAACCCCAACCCTTCTCTAAGCATTTCATTCACATAAAAAGTTTTCATCTTTACTTAACGTTATTAATTCTTATTAAATACAATCCATTCCTGCCGTCACTAGAAAGGCACAAGAAATTCTTTGTATATATATATGTACATATATAACCATTCATACAAAAAAATTCATCGCCTTTATTACAGATAATTGTATCGCGGCTAAATATTTTTTGTGTTAATATCTTTTAAAATATCATTTATGAAATTCTTAGTGATCGTGGTAAACGGAAAAGCAATTTTGTTATGAACTTTTATGTTTTGTTATTCTTCGCTTATAAGGCCAGGGACACTTTTTAACACTTTTTCTTTAACAATAAATTCCCGGAATTTGAAAATCGTTTTTTTTTTACATTTTTTTCTTTCATTTTTTTCGCAAAAAATAAACAAATATTTGAAGAGGCTTTTGGCGAAAATAACAAAAATAATAAAAAAATCATTTGAGCATACCAAACATTGTATAAAATTCTAAAACAATTTAAGAACGCCGAACAGAGAGATACAAAAAGAAAGATAGATATAAGGCGCAGGCAGAAGAGGCAGACAAATAATTTTGCGAAATATAATCAAACAAGAAAAAGAAAACCTTTTTTTTTTCTTTTTTTTACTGCAATATAAAAACATAGCGAGAGTGTTCACGTTACCTAAAATATTTGAAATCAACAAGGCTTAAAACGAATATTTTAAGACCTACTATGTTCGTTCATTTTCATTCATCTTTTTATTTAAAGTCAGTCAAAACCAAGCAACTATGTGTATCCATAATCTTTCATAAACTGAAACTAGATCCACCGGGAAGTTTAGCTAATAATGACGACATACTATCTCCACTTATGCTTCATAATTAAATAAATAAACACATTTCTTTGGAGAACATGTTTTAAAAAATATTTACATCAATTATCTTGTCTCTCTCAGTATTTTTATTGAAAATTATTTCTAAGCTCATAGTTCATAAAAAAGTCTTGTAAGTGATGATATGTAATTAGCCTTACACGCTTTGGTATAAATGTGTAAGTGAATGCTTAAACCTATACTTTCAATCTGATTGAGAAAGGCTTAAATATTCAGGATTTGAAAAAATATATTTTATTTATATTTATCTAAACTCGGCTTTTGCTAAGAAATGATTGTACGATTTGAAAAAGAAAAGGATTCGATTATTATTGAATCTATTTGCTAAAGAGTTTTTCATCGACACAATCCGTTATTATTCACTCGCGTATAACAAACGCTTTAATAAACGTATATCATATATTAAGAAAACTTCTAATATACACTAAAAAAAGTAAATTCTTGCAATTAATGTCTTCAAATTAAAAATTCTTTGAATGTTTTTATGGCCTTCAATGTGTGCTTAAGCGATACTATAGCCACAATAGGTGACATTTCCTAAGAACACATAATTCAATTTGCTTTTATTTGGTATGTCGTTTTGTTGCCTTCGTACTGTTTAAAATTAACACAAAACCTCAAGCAAGAAACCGATTCTACCACAATAGTGACAAACAGGCAAAAAAAAAAAAAAAAATAAATAAGTGTTGCGGTCTTCTATTGTCTTGTACAATATTTCTAAAAAAAACAAAATAAATTAATAAATAAAAACAAAAAAGAAAAATTTGACGCTTTTTACATCGGCCATCATTTTATTATACTAAATCTATCGTTTTGTTTGCAACACAAGATCAGTATCAGATTTTAATTACATTACTTAACTGCTTACTGTTGAAAGCAAAAAACTTGAAATTGAATCTTCTCAGTAATTTATAGCTTTAGATTAAGAGATACAAGCACAGTATAACATATGTAGACGGGAGCCTAAATATCTTGAAGACCCTCGACCATACACCGAGGCTCAAACACGACGAAAGTGTGACCAAAAAAAAACTCGATATTCTTGAGCATCGGCGTAATGTGAGCTGCATAGTACTAAAGTATAGATACGTCTAGGGCAGTTTGTTTACTAACCAAGCCCTATAACAGAACTGCATGGCTCTCGCAGCGTTCCCATAACTCGTCCCGGAATTGCTTACATAGCGTACGCCACACTACCGCGACTAGTTGTTCTCTAAACGCACTGTCCGCTTTTGGAGCAACCTACCAGTAAAGATCTCCTTACTACTTCTTTCTTCCATCCCCCTGTACCTACATATACAGAAAAAAAAATTATATCTTTCGACAAAACTGAAAAAATTAAAAAAAACAAAAGTCTTGCATTTTTATATTCTTCTTTGAGGGCCAGTTCTCAAGGTAAGAAATAAGTGTTCTCCAACCACAATCATTTTCGCACGAAGCAAGAATATTGTGCCTAACAGCCTAAAGAAATTTTTGATCTAAAATCTAATAAAAGCGTTTATTTGGTCAATTGTTGCTCTCACATTGAACGATTCAATTGTTGATTATAACGGAATTTTGAATAGAAATAAAGTCTCAAAAATCGTGCCATAATTGAATCTTAAGCGTTAATGCGATCTGGTTGTCTTCCCGAATTTATAAACAAACAAATTTGTATATTCGTCGTTTGTATATAAATTTTGTAAAAGTCTATGATAAATTTTTATTAATTTTTTTAAAATAAAATTTGCAAACAAAACCTACTGAATTAACTGAAAATCTGCTATTTTTCCAAAAAAAGTTGAAAAGCAATTCTTCAATTTCAATTTGAAACAGTAACAATTTTAATGTATAACATACTAGATCGTATAACATACTGATGAGTTTTTTTCTATCTTCAAATTGTGTGTGTACGTAGTAACTGTATGTGAGACATAAAAAGACATTAATACCACAATTTTATTACTTATACTACTGTTAACTTTAATTGATTTTGAAAATATGACATTTGAAAAACGAAAATATTTATTTCTAAATTTTAATTTAGTTTATTATTGAAAAGTGATAATTACAGTTATTATTTAATAATTAAATAACGAAAGCGCATCAATTGTGCACTTAAATTGATTAAAGGTATTTATATCGCTCTTAGAGCAAATCTTAGGTTTGCCAAAAAAAAGAAAATAAAAGTAATAATAATAATAAATAAGCGGTAAATTGGGTATGGAAAGCTTGTACTAAAAGTAAGCTACGCCTATAATAGGTGGGCTGAAAATTCATAGGCTGACTCATAGATGGCGCTACTGGTATCAAATTCACATGATTTTTTGTTAGCCCTGACCTTTAAAAGACACGTGCGTAAATTTGAGAGTTGACTAATCAAAACTTATTCAAGAAATGGTGTGATCAGGTTCATGTATAAGTTTTTCGTATCTAAAGACTATCAAATTTCGGAAAATCTTTGCTTTATTAATAATATATTCCATACGGAAATTAAAAAGACGTTTGCTGTCGAAGGTTTATCTTGCTTGCTCTTATTTCAGTTGTAAAGAAGAGTCATCTCATGGCGTTCATTAGCTGGCATTCAACATTATACAAAAGCACATATTTGTCAATTTGCCGCTTATACATTAATTATTCTATATTAGTGAATGTTTCGTTTTTGTTAATAAAAAAAACCAATCAATACATGCGTATAAGCTTATGTCGATTAAAAAACTGAAATTAGAATTAATTTTAATACGAGCGCTTTAAGTTATACTAAAGTAGATAATGATGAAAAGATCCACATTTTTTTTCTCAACCTCGTGGATAAGCAATGCAATGCAAACCGCATTTGGCCAACTCGGCAATTCGAATGCTTACAGGAAATTATATCCACAAAAATGATTGATTGGCTTACAATTTATCTCGTTCGTACTATTGCAGGGAAATTTTTCACCTATCGGTAAGAATATAGTTACACTAGATTTATCCTTTCGTTTGCAATATATGTATATATATATATATAAATATACAATATCGATAAATAAATAAACATATTTATATAGAGTGGCATTTTTTCTTCAAAAATGTTTATTTATTTATCAATATCTATTTTGACTTTTATAAGCTAATCTCGCCTTTAGATATAATACACTTGTGCCAGCACTTATTCAAATCTTCGAAGCAATTTTGATATGCGTTTTCTGATATGACCGTACAGTCTTCCAAAGATGCAGTCTTTCTATCTCCTTAATCGTGTCAAAACTCGGTTCTTTCGTGGGTTTTTTCAGTTTTGGAAACAGACAATGGTTGCAGGGGGCCAAGTCGGGTGAATACAGTGGCTAAGGCATGATTAGTTTTTGACTGATACGGATTTAATTCTTCGTATAAATATTTGAACTAAGTTTAATTGTAAGATATATATAATGACAAGCCGCACTTCGTAGCGGATGTTAGTTCACTAATTGGTACAAATAATGCGCAGCGACATTTGCAATTTCGACACTTCGGCACTTTAGTAAAATACTTTTACAATTTCGATATTTAATTTTCTGACGTGGGTATCAAAGAATATATTCTTCGTATTAATTGTGCAATAGACGACACCAGATGGTAATAGACAATGACAAAAATCTAAAGTTTATTGCTAATTGAATTAAAAGGCTTTAGACTCAATGATTTCTTTAGGAAAAAAAATAGACGGTTTGAGTTAGAAAATCGAAATGGATATTTTCATTATCTATTCATTATGAAAAGACAAAGTCAGGCCGTTATAATCAATAACGATTATTATTCAACCTTACTGATAAATGTTTCGGGAATAAAGTGAAAAAACTTAATATCTGCGGCAGAAGATGCAATCGGACGCCGAAAGAATCCGGTTATGAAAAAGGAAGCAGGATGGGAGAAGCTCTTATTCGAAGGCTTCCCATTATCAAAGAGGACTCTATTTTTTTTTTTTTTTTTTAATTTTGATTGAAATAATTACAGGCACATAATTATGGGATTTCGTTTAATAGCGAGCGCTAAAAATTTTAAAGCCCATAAGAATGGGAGACTTACAATGCAAATCTAGTTCTAAGAAATCTATAGAAAATGATTTGAGAAAAGCAAACCAAGGAAGCGATATAGTATAAGTTTCGTCAGCAGCGACCGTTTAAGAAAAAGTCGAAAAACTCGAAAAGCAAATTTTAAGTATAACTGGGGCATCGGTAAAGACGTAACATTTATCTGTCTCCACTTATTTCTCCCGTTATTATAAATATACGGGGGACATCCTCTAAGTGACTAGTTGCAAATATGTACATATATGCATATATATGCCGGGATTTGGTCGAATGTTCAACGTTTGCTATCATTTTTTGTAAATTCATATGCAGCCATTCATACGAAAAGCGTAAGTCAAATAAATTGGATTACATTTCAGTAAAGGGAATGAGAATTTAAAAAAAAAAAAAAAAAAAAAGAGTGTGTGATTGAAGTAAAGCACAAAAAAAAGGAGCAGAATTTTATCTCTCGTATCCGTTGGTTTCTACTTTCAAATAAAAAAAAAATTCATGTTGACATATAGAATGTAGAGGTATTTACATTGTCTCATTATGATGACCGTAAAATCATTGGTAAAAATATATTACTTTTGCTTAAACATCAGCACATTTTTCCTTTTTATTCCATTTCGATTGCAATATAATCATAATTCCCATGAACTGCCTTTAACCGCTAATTATTGTCATCAGTTTTAAGCTATCGGTGTGATTGCTCTGCTGCCAATAAATTGTGTCACTCAGTCAAACAAACCAAAAAATAAACAAGCGAACGAACATCCATTCATTACATCTATCAAGTTGACCACATTTAAATTGTTGGTTATTGTTTATTTGTTGTCGATGCAAGCTGAACATTTTGATGGTTTCATATTTGTTGTGTGATGCCGTTACTGCTTCTTTGCTATTGTTGATTTCGTTATTGTTGTTGATTTTTTTTTTTTTGTCGAGAGGATTAAGTCAATATTCACTTTGATTACATTACCCTTTATTCCGATTCGAAATTTTATTGCGGTTTTTAATCTAAACGATATGTGTTCATGTATGAGTGCGAATAAGCAAATAGCTACGTGCTTACAGTGTGTGTGTGCGTGGTGCATGTGTTTGTTGGAAACACAAAAAAAAAAGCAAAAAGCAAAAAAAAATATTCTGTAATAATTTCAACATGAATTATATGAAACACAAAAATCGCATGTCATAGAGCTTTAATTAAGTTTCCTTTCAATTTTTGCTATGCTGCTGATTAACTTGTTTAATGAGTTCGCTGATTGTATTCGAGAAACACACTTTTATGTGTTTGTGTGTGTTTGATGTTAGTATTTTTCTTATTAAAAAGCTGATCGATTTGTTTGTAACGCTTTTCTATCTTATATCCAAACCTCTCATTATCTCTCTTTCTCTTTAGTTCTTCTTACCTTAACTTCTTTTCTAATTCTAAATCAAACTGTTATAGATATTGCAGCTAATTAACACAACTCGGCAATGGTTTAATATTTAACTAATTTGGTAACGGCTTGCAACTTATTTAGAAACATTCTCTTTCTATCTCTTTTACTCTCTTTATCTCTGTCCAATTTAGCCGGGTTCCGTTTCGTTTTCTTTTTCCTTTTCTGTTGCTTTTTCGTTTTTTTTTTTTTGTTTTTTTTTTGTTTTCTTTTTATCAAAGAAAATTGTTATTAATTACATTTCATCATCAAGTGTAATTTTGCTACAACATTAACTGTGCTTTAGAAATGATGTGCTGAAATAAACGATAAGCATGCGCAATGAATTTCTGTTCTGTTCTCTGCTGAGTGACTGGCCGGGTGTGTGTTTGTGTGGTGGTGGTGTACACCGGTACATACTCGTGTGCGTGCTTCATGTTGCAATTGCGGTGTAAGCAACACGTTCATATAATTTTTGTTATTTAGCCTTTGTTTTTGTTGTCTTTTTTTTTCTTTATATCCTATAGCAGACAGTGCTACTGCTGCTGCTGCTGTTCTTCTTCTGCTTCTTCTTCTTCGTCTTCTTCTTCTTGTTATTGTTGCTACTCTCTTTTGGTTCTGTTTAGTACCTCATTTGGTTTATAAATTGTTTTGTGCATCGTTAACGACAAACAACACAAAATGCAGTCACAATAACCGTCAGTCATGCCAAGCACATGTAAAGGAAACAGTAAAACAGCAAACAGGCCGCCTTGCAGACGCTTTTACAGTGTAGTGAACTCTTGGCCATTCCGGCTGACTGTGATGTTTACGGTGTAGCGTAATATTTTATGTATATATATGTATATATATATATATATATATATATATGTATGTGCGTGAGAGTGTGTTTGCGCGTATTTGTGTCTGTAATAGCCGTGATGAGCTGCTGTTGGTTGCACATGCAATAATGACGTTTTTGTTGGTGTGTTACCCTTGATGATGATGAAACATGTACGAGGCTGTAAAATGTTTACGAAGTGTTTACAAACTGCTGTAAAGCTTTCGCATACCTGTTGTTAGTTTGTTGCTGCTATTGCCGTAGTGTAGTGTTGTATTCCAATATACTAAATGTGGCGGATTTTTTTTTTCGTTTTTGTTTTGCCGACCAAGGGTTCTTAATATTTTGTTGTGTGTTTTGTTTTTATTTTGCTGATTTTCAAAACTGCAAACACGCAATGCCATCCTCAATAGTATTAGAGGATCGTTAAGAGTTACATGTTTCTTTAAAACACACAAGCACATACAAACGCTTATAAGTACAATAAAGATACTGCGACTAACATCAGTACGTGTGTAGTATGCTGTCGTTCTTTTACGATGTTGCATTGCATTCTTTGCCTAATTTATGAGTTTTTTATGCATAGTCTTCCTTGTTTTGGCTTTTAAATAAGTTCGTTTATTCTTTTTTTCTCTTTGTTTCTTTTGTTCCTTGCAGACTACGTTGACCCAATTTGTTGAACATTCCGAAATACATTAATAAGTGCATATATATATATATATATATATATATATATATATATATGTATATATATATCTGTTAAGATTTCGGACTTTAAATGAGAAAGTTGAAAAGTGTTTAACAGGCCACAAAGGCAACATTATTGAGTTATCGATAACAATCTAAAGTTAATTTTTTTATCGACAAGAAAGCGTTGAAAATCTTTTTGAGCACATAAAGCATGCTTGGAATCTGTTGCTCGTTTTTAATCTTCGTCTTTCACATAAATTTTTAGTTTTTATTCTTTTTTCGATGTTTTTTTTTTTTTTTTTTTTTTTATTTGGAACCAAAAAATATATATCAGCCTAACATGCAAACCAATCAACAACAGAAAAAGCTAAAGGCTAGCAGGCGGGTACGATCATAAAAAAGAAGGTAAAATAGCCAATCAAGCAATTTTAAGAGATTTTAAAAAGAAAATTCAACAGCAATTAATTTTTAATAATTAAAACGCGAAAACCAAAATAATATAAAAAAAAAGTAAGAAAAGAAAAAAACATATAAAAACACAAACTTAGTCATCGTTTACTTACGCAACCGAGGTCAACAAAGCCGTCCCTTTAAATATATTACATAAAGGTCTAGATGAACTATACGACTATAGTCAGACGACGATTCATCACCGCAGACCAGAAAATTGACAATCGCTTTTGATTGTCGCATATGCAAATGTTGTCTTTGCAATGCAACAAAGCATTAAAAGGTCTATAAAAAATTATGCTAAATATCTCAGCTTTTGTTACTGAATCATGCCAAAAAAGGTAAAAAAAAAAACAAAAACAAAAAACGAATACATCTTAAGTTAAAGATCAACAAAGTACACATTGACAACAGTTTTTGTTCTCGATAAAATGCCGTCAGCAATACGAAAACTTTTTGCTTTTTTTTTCACTTCTGGTGATTTAAATAAAAGAAATATTTACTCAGAAAAGAAAAAAAAAATCAAAAAGACGCACCGGTTACAATTTAAAATCTTTGCTGATCGTTATCGCTTTGTTACCAAATAACTGACAAGTCAGTCAGTCAGAAATTGATAGAAGTAACAAGTTCGACTTTTTTTCCCTTATTTTTGAAAGGAAATGAAAAATCAATAAGAAGAAATAAAAAGCAACAAATTTTGGATATTTGCAACGAACACACAGAGAGACGAAGTCTATTCATAATCTCTTGCTGAGATGATTGCCGATTAAGCGGCATTATTGTATAGTATTACAACCGGAATTAGCAAAACTTAACTAAAACATGATCCTTTCATTTCTAACATTTACTTAAGGCCTGTATTCGCATATACGTTCAAATGTTTAAAATAAACGAATTTTATATTTGATACACACACATATTACGTTGTCGATAGATTGGTCGGTTGTTTTCAAAACTTGACATTCATTATCGTATGGTTAATGCTCTTGCGAATATTTCATTTACTTTTGGAACAAGAGGAGTCTCTCTCTTATACGAATTAATTCAACAACAATAATAAAGAGATAAAGTCTAGTGTAGTAATCAAACTTCATATCGCATTATTGTATGAATTCAATTATGTACTCCGTTATATACATTTGTGGCTAACTAAAAATCATATGGATTTAATACTAGTAGCGACATCTATGTGTGAGCCTACGAACTTTTCAGCCAACCTGTTATAATTCTGATGTATGAGTATTCTGAAAACTTCATCTTCAATATTATGATGAAAGTCTTCAAATTTAAATTTAAAAATCAACTTCTAATATAAAACCTCTGCAATAATTAACTTTAGAAATATGATGTATTAAAGTATTGGCAAAAAAAGGTGTTCTGCTCGTCGAACAGAACGTAGATTAACAAAACGACTGTGCAGAGGATTCAATAAGTTGCAGTTTAAAATTCATTTAAATCAAAAGAAAATGTCTTTAATCTGCGTAAGATTTTAACTAGTTTTTTTTTCGTATATAACGGATCTATTAAGAATTTTTTCTTTCACACACCAATCATATATGACAAAGTCATACATACATATTTGCTTATAACGTATTACGTAGACATCACGTAGCTTTAATTAGCGTAAGATACAAAGTCAGAGTTTATCTAACTTCACCTACTTGCATGTTCTGTCTATTTTTTTGTTCGTATATACGCTCGTCTGCCCTTTTTGATCGTTCATTTAATAGCCAGTCGCCTATTGTTATAAATCATAAATGTTGACATAAAAAGTTTAAAGAAACAAAATTCAAAAGTTCAATAAATGTCTAACTGTCAATCTCTTAAAATATAAAGTAATTGTTTTGACTTCCTTAGGCTTATAAATTAGATAAGAATTGTATGCGTGGCGAGTTACGTGTCGCTGATACTATGATTGTACGTGTGCCTACGAACGTTTTGATCGAATTGTTGTGAAATGTAGCACGGTTATGTTATAAGTTTCTACAGAATAAAGTTTTCATTTTTGTAGGCACAAATATTCATCTTTTATCATTTAGTGTAATTTACTCTAATGTTATGTATGTATGATGCTTTTATCTTTTCACGGATCCACGTGTACTTATAAACTATTGCTTTGCGGTTTACAAAGGAAATTATATACTATACATAGACATAAACAAACACACATTTTCCTTACCTCTAATCTATACGTTTTTGTTACTGTAATCAACAGTGCTTGAATTAATGACCGGAATTTTGCAACTAAGGAAATATTAGATAAACGAAAATGAAAATTTATTGACTTAACTTCCAATACTTTTTACTTAGATAGATCAGTCTCTAGGCCACTAGTTAAAAGAATGGGTAATACTTGATCAGTATTGATTTATTGCTTTGAATATCGCGCAATATCCGTTAAAGAAATTTGTCTTTCTGATGAGGCTGCAAAAGCATTTGTCTGTCTGGCATACTGGGTTCGTAGTAATTTCGAAAAAGTCTACTTAAAGAAAACATCTGGATGAAATTTCGCCAACAAATTCGTTTAAGGCATTCGTAGATTTGCTTGCTTTTCGTAGCTATTCTTAATTATGCATTGCAATACTTGTAATACAGAATGCATTAAATTTCTGCAAATCTATATAAGACCAAAAAGGAGTTAAGGTAGAGATTCATCCTTTATTGTACAAAGTAATTCTCTGTATCGATTTGTGTTTGTATACCTGTCAATCTCATAGGTAGTAAGTAGTAGGTAGTTATGAAAATGAATTGATTGCGACCATTTTTACAAGCATTCTTCATACAACGACTTATTTTGATGTAATTGTTATATGAAAAAAAAATGTTTTATTTGCAGTGTGTTTCTTGACAAAAATTTCGTAGTAATAATGTTCTGATACTCTGAGTTGATGTATGGATTAATAGTTTGAACTACCTCCCGTATAACGGTCCTTATTAAAAAGCAAACATTTATTTATTCAAGTTGACAACAATACATAACAATAGTTTAATGGCAAAATGAACTGTAGGAAATTTGGATCATGTTAGTCTAGTTTTTGACACCACCCTATATAACTATTTCAAAGGAAAAGTTAACAACAAAAAGCGTACAAATCTTTGACAAAAAAAAAAAAAAAAAAAAAAACAACTTTGCTCATTTTGGACCATGCCAGTTCACTTTTTGGATACAATTCCATGCAAGTATATCTTTACTTGGAAACGGAGTTACGATTTTAAACACACGAAATAAAATTAGGCAAAGTGGTATATAGTGTTTGATAATCTGCCTCGTCCGACTACATCTACTGTTTTTAATTGTCTCCAAACAGGCAACGTTTACAAGATAATCTTGAAATCTTGGGATCTTGAGAATTCTATTAATAAACACAGTGCAAACTCGCGTCAGATATGATTTAATTGATTTAGAGTTGCCTGTAGGGTATTCAAAGTCTAATTATAGTTGTTACAAGTGAAGTGGGATGAATCAGGGCAACATTTTATAAGTTTTGTCTTCAATAAATTGTTAGTTAAATATATGCAGACGTTTGCTGTTAATCTATTTGTTGAAAAGTTTTGCAATAAATTTGAGTTTAGATAAAATCCATTTCTATTCTAATCGATGGTATCTGAAATTCGTCGTCTTAGGGCGAATATAATTTTCATTATTTTTGTTAGGTTTTTGCACTGATTATAAAATGTTCGTTAAATAAAATATTTTACACCCGCTGTTTGTTTTTCTGATGATGTTTGTTGCCTGTTTTGTTGTAGCTATTGTTGTTTTGATTGTTGTTGTTGTTTTTGTTGTTGTTGTTGTTAATTCATGTTAACGATTACATGTTAGCACTCTACAATTGTTATTCATTTTTTGATAATTTGAAGCTTGACTTGACTCTGCATTTGGCTTGCTTGCAACATGCATATCACTGTGCAACTTATGAAAGGTTGTACACAGTGGCTAAGCTATTAATGGTTTGAAATACTAAACAAACAAACATACAAAACAATTGTATCTTGTTGTACTTTTTGAATTGTGGGTACAATTACGCTATCTCACAGCATGTTGGTTGGCCAACAATTGTTTGTTTGTCTGTTTGTTTTTATTGCAGATCATGAATAAGCCCAAGGCCAACCACTTTACTAACATGGCAAGATTTATGTGGCATTTGCCAGTATGACTGTGCTTTTATATCTTTCATCATATCACAAATACTCCAGCGCACACAAACATGCAAACTGTAAACAATACACACACACACACACACACACGCGCGCGCGCGGACCCATAAATACACACGCAATTCTTAATATAAGTTAACATATCTCATAAATAATATAATTTTCGAAATAATTCCCCCAAAAAATTTGTGTGCAACTTTCCATTTATGCACAATCTTCATTTTTTCTTTTTTTTTTCTTTTTACGTACTATCAAATATGTTTATGTAGCAACCTTTTTAGTTTTCTGTTTTGGGTTTCGTTAATTCCCACAATTTGTACGATTTTCTATTTCAATTGCGAAAGTCTTTTGTAAATGTGTTTTAAGTCAGCGATTGCGCATGCAAGTGTTTTGCATTAGGCTGAGATTGATTAGCATATTCGTATATTAACTGTGTGTGAGTTCGGTTCGGTCCGTTTCGGTTACATTGGCATTATGGGGATTATTGTATTAATTCCTTCTCTCTAGCCATCACCATCACCAACACAGCCACCATCATTTCCACCGCATTCTGATTTTCCAAGTTGATTGGTTTTCTTGGTTTTCTTTCTCGATTACTAAATCTTACTTATTGAAATTTGTAAATATGCGCCGAGAGATGAATGAAGATTTGTTAATATACTCTTGTCTTTGTGCTGCTGTTGTTGTTGCCGTTACTGCATTCTTGTAAAAAATTGTATTTGCCAGAAATCTCGATTGGTTCAAAGAACAGAAGCGTATTTGAGAGAAAGGTGTCCATGGACTTTTTTGATTAAGAAAAAAAAAACGAGCTGTTATAAGAGAATCAGTTAAGTTAGAAAAATGCAACTTTTGCAATAATTTCTTTTAAATTTCATTTTAATCTTAAGACGTCTCTGGACTAAAAATTCGTAGAATCTGTATTTAATCAAATATCGCATTAACAGCAGAATTTAGAATAACAACATGTATAGCATTTGTGCATATAGAGTATATAACAGCAACAGCAATAAGAAGAATCATGTGGTTTTTATGCTTCAACTGCAGTAACTTTATTAAATTGCTGCTGCTGTGCTTCAATTGTGAGACAACGATGCATGCAGTTTGACTGGCAGATCGGTATGATTGAATTAGGATTGCGGTTTGACATTTGCTTAGAAACGTACATAATTATATTGTATAAGGAATGGAAATGAATTTGATTTAAAACAGCCTCGTAAGTTAAGGAAAACCAAATGGGATAAAAGAAAAAGGAAAATACGAGTGAATTAAGTTCAACTCAATGCTGTTGAATTTTTTCTGTGGTTTTTACAAGAAGTTTTTACAAAAAATTAAACCCAAATAAATATAAGATACAAATACTTGTATGATTAAGTGACTCTGTTATACTCATCACCTCAGCTAAACCCATAAAAATCAATCTAAATTTTCCTTATAAATCAATTATAAAAACAAAAAATTCTAAAATTATTGTTTCGTTTCTTTGGCATTAATGAAACATTTTTTTGTGGATGCATTACGTTTTTTTTCTTGTCGACCAGTGAATTTCTTGTTGAAACATAAGAGTCAAGTTTCGTTTTCTCTTGTACCACATACTTTAATCAAACTTAAAAGTTTCAATAACAAACAATTTTGCCTAAGTCGAATTGGAATCTTAGAATCTTTGGCCGCTTTTTGTGCAATCCAATCGAAATAAGTAAACTGATATCGATTTATTGTCCAGTACAATGGTTGGATATTCGAAACAAAAGTACAGGGTAACATCTTAAATTAAATTATTCTTCGAATGTAATATAAGAAGTAATGATAACAATAATACATAATCTTGTATATAATAAATGTTGAATCATGACTGAAATATGAGGGCCTTGAACTGAAATATATTTATCCAAACAGGATCTATTTTAAGCCAGACGTTGCTACATGCTACGCAATCTGTGCAAGAATCGTTTCATTATATAACAAGTTTGCTGAAACAGTAATCTCAAGGTGGTCCCAGATATCGAATGGCCTTTGGTCATTGGTCTGGTGTAATCAATCAGTTTCCAGTCATACATTAGATATGAGTATTGAATGCTCTATTGGTTAAATTAGACGAAGTTTAATGAATAATATAATTGAAAGTTGGATTGATCTTGTTTGTTCCTAAGCAAGCAGCCGCGGTGGTCATTTCGATTTCTGTTATGTTTAGAATTCAGCTGAGAGCATATTTAGTTCAAAACAACAAAAATGTTTGCACTTTTTAAATTCTTTTATTGTTTATTAAGAAGTAGAGCGCGTCGCCCTAATACAAAAATCTTGCTGATGCTTCTGGAAAATATTTATGCAAAATTATGGTACAACATTTGGCGTGGGTTGCAAGTAACAATATTTGTTTATTCTGGTGAAATTGTATGTGATTCAAAAGTATCTTAAAACTGGGTCTGTGAGTGTCAATTAAGAAAATTTTCGCGTTAAGCTTCATCTCTCTCAATTTTTGCGAGAGCGAGGCTTTGAATAATACATGATTTATGAACACAAGATTTGTGGCTAAATTGACTTAGAAATTTATGATTGCCTAATAAGCGTTTCTAAATTCTTACACGCACGTTGGTATAGAAAATGAGCCAATTTGGCCAAAGCCTACACGCCTACAGCACAACGTAAACGAAAAATACTATTGCTTTCAAAAGCGAAAAAATTTAATTTTTTTTGCTCGTTACTCATAATCTAGAGCTGACTTAAAGATCTTTTCACATATACTCTATGAACGATCCTTTCGTACCTGTACAGGAATGTAAAACATGAGTCACGTCCACCCGATTTTATAGAAGATCGAAATTTTATTTATTTCATTAAAATATATGTGTAACACTCTTAACAGGAAGTTTCAGAAGCCCAATAAAGTGTATGTTTTTATAATTAGTTTCATATTTGAAATCCGTACAGACATGTCCGTCCATCTCTACTGCTAATATTTGTTACAAACCAAAAGTCCATCCATTTCTCAATTCTTTACTAGTTGGTTAGGATGTTCGTATATAAGTCTGTAACTGCGTGCCTTTTGGTAAAGCATTTATGGATTTGTTATTTCGTTTATATGGTATGGTATGCCTCCACTTCTTATTTATGAGTCGCATGATTAATACGAAATTCACTTGTCTTGCATGGATACTGTGTTGAACATACAGTACATGCAGACTTATATATTTTAGAATCCGACACCTGCCGTTATTGATTATACAATTCAAGTTGTTTTTTAACAACTAAAAACAAAAGCTTCTTTTAAACGAATATTCGGCCAGTCTGTAAAATGTTCCTGCATTTTGAGCTCAGAGAATTATTGCGACAACAGCAGCAGCATCAGTTTAAATAACTTTGTTGGAAAATTAATTAACTAAACCGTAAATGTAATTTACATACATACTTGCCTTTGTACGCTGGTTTTCTTTGTTCTTCTCTTCGCCAAAACACAAGCTTTTTATATATAAAAATTTGTATAGAATTCTTTTATGTATGTTATGCTATTTTCGAGGACTGATGATATCAACACGTATACCTTCCTAGTAGTGTAGTTAATTAAGGTTAAGAATAAAGAACTTAAGATTAAAGCTGACCAGATATCCTTTTAAACAAATTTTAATTTCGATATGTGTTAGAATGTTCGCAACACAAAGCATTACGCATCGAAAAATACCTAAAGAATATGGGAAAACATCGGATCACAAACCTTTGTAGGCGCGTTAATTCGCCTGTTCAAATTATAGTAATGAATATAAAACTATTTCGGAAGAATAAACTTTCATCCAAATTTTTGTTACTCTTCCTTATAAGTGAAATGGGTCGATCTATGATAAGTAAAATTTCTTAAAGTCTTACTTAGAGGATTAAATAAAAAACAAACAAAAATATTATCATTTTAGTTAGTGCAGTCGAAAGTAACTCAGTTTTGAAAATAAACTAAAATTCTGACCGAATTCACTTTTATTTTACAATATCATCATGGCCGAAAAGGTAACACTTCCCAGATATGCAAAAATGTTCATGGTGTTAATGATGAAGTTCGATGTTAAAGACGCTTTGCGCTTTAGTCAGTTAATTGTTGACAAAGTCGATGAAATTCCTTAAAAAATTGAAAAGGATCGATACATTTCATCTTAGGACAACTAAACATAAACTTAAAAACAATTTTGAATCAATTGCTTAAGCTTAGATAAAACAAAAATGATCAATGTTTGGATATCAGATGCATTGACACTAAAAAATAAAATTGACCGAATTTCCATTGATCTTTCTTGAAACGAAACGAAATATAAGCATTTATGAATAGATCAATAACGATCGACGAAAGGTATATAACATACGACAATAACGTTCAAAAACATCGTGAATGAAGTTGCGCAATCAGTTCCCAAAATAGTGTTAAAGTCACGTTCGTGATTGATGGTAATGAAAAACAATCGTGCATTATGAGGCGTGCAAATTTGAATTAATGATCGACTCCCCATTCTAATTACAGTACGGCGTAATTTCAGTATGGCGTAATTGCAGTATGGCATAATTGCAGTACGGCGTAACTGCAGTACGGCGTAATTGATCAATAGCAAAGGCGTCGTCTTCCATCATGTCAATGCGATGTCAAACACGCTTTTAGTAACTCCATTGAAAAGTAAGTTGTGACACATTCACCGCATAATTCAATATTTGCGTCATTCAACATTCATCTGTTTTGTTTTACTCCCGGAACTTTCTTAATCTTGTAAAACTGCGTCCAAAAGAAGCGTACGAAAATCACTTGATTCAGTTTTTCGCCCCAAATGCGTAGAAGTTCGATAGCGATGTCATGATGATTTTATCAGAAAAATTTTAAAAAATTATCGATCCGAATGGTAGCTACTTGGTTTTAGTACAATTCATGTAAAATTTGAGAAAATGGTGTTTGAATTTGAAATTCCTCCATAGAAAATGGGAAAATTTCATCGCAGAAAAAATTTGTTAAGTAAAACAGTAAATGATCACTTATCAACGACACGCCCTGTACCAATCAAATCATAAAAAATAACTTTAATTCAGCTTACTTGTCCTTGTTGAATTTGTCTTAAAATGTAACAGGAACGTACTTGAATTCTCGAGTCGATTTTACGAACCTAATCTAATCATCCTTTTGTCCATTTATTTCTTAAAGTCGCATAAAATACAATAAAAAGTTTAAACTGCAAACGTAGTACTTATGATTTCTTAATTGATTTCGAAAAAATTTTAAATGGAACATAATATTTATTAACAAATACATTCACGTTCTGTAAGAAGCCAATACGGCTTGAAAGAGAAAATTTTAAAATGTTTTTAACAACTACGGGCTCGCGTTATAGAAACTTTCTATTTAAAGTTTCCTTATTATTTCTCTCAAGGATCTCTGTAACGTTCTTTCAATAAGCTTGCCACGACATGCTTGTTGGTTAAGAGAATTTGACGATTTCTATATACCTGCATTGAATGATATTTATTTAGGTCACTTTTACAACTTTTTGCTGATTATCCTAATAATTGCGCCTTTATTAGGTGTACAAATAAGTTTTTCGTATTTTTTTAATAAAAATATTCAAATTTCTTTAAAATATATTCTTACAAAACATTATATATGTTTATAAGGGAAACATTTCATCCACAGGAACTTATTTGTGCATATATTATACACGATATCTGTCCGTGTTTTCTAAAGCACTTGTTTTCATGCAATTGAATATTATATGAAATGATTACTTTCGTCACCTTAATCGATCAGTTTAGTTACCTTATTGGATTAAGTACTTCATTTTAATATTTTGAATCTATGCACCGTTTCATAAACTCTCCAATTGTGAGCTATAGGTATAACTGTTTTTTTTATTCAACCATAACAATATCAGAAAAGATTTTTAAAGCTTTGCGAATCCATATTTCGAGAAACATTTCACTTGATATTGAGATATTTCGAGATTGTAATCTTTAATCGCACAATATATTATTCAACATATTCTGAGATAATATTTAAAAAATTTTGAAATCTTTTTCTCAATGCAAAGCTTTCATTTTGTATAGTAGAGCCCGTTTGTACCGCAACTTCTTTAAGGTTCTTATGAAAAAGAACAAAAAATGACAAAATCCTTAACTTGTTGGTAGTTTTCAATATGTTGCTCACCATCAACTTATAAGAGGTACAACTTGAATTGCTGTTGTTGCCATTTGTTATACGGTTGAGTTTGTGTGTTTGTTTCTTATTGTTACTGAAATTTGATATTTTAATAATGGTTTTAGTATTTTGCATTTTAAGCGTTTTTAACGAAAAATAAAAAAAAAAGCAAATGAACCAAAAAAACAAAAATTACATTTTTTTGCGGCTGGTTGTTGTTCATTTTTTTTTCTTTTGCTTTTTTCGTTTTTGTAATGAAAAATGCGTTATGAAGGTATCAATTTCTTGAAAAAATTAAAAAAACAAAACGAAAAAAAAAGATCATGATTAAGGCGTGTTGAAGTAAATGGAATTTAAAACCGCTAATTGATTCCTTTTTTTTTTTTCTTTATATAAACTCACACAAACGCAATCATACATACATACATACATACATAGGTACACAAAAAATCCCTGCTAATTTGAAGCTTATGCTCAACGTAAACCGTAAAAGAGAGTAAAATGAGTTAATAACTTATAAAACATATTTGCTGTTGCTGATTTTTTTATGGTTTTTCGTTATGCACGATTAAATACGTGTGAAAAGTAAAAAATAAGAAAAAAATTTAAAAAAAAAAACCAAACATTTTTCAAGCATTTGTTGAACACCTGATTACTCGTACCAAAGCGCGTTTCGTTACAAGGCAGTCACAACATTTGGCGCTCAACGGGGATCAAATGTTAAAAACAGATTTTGAAACATTAGCTGCAATCTATCGCGTTAGCATCGAACCATCTGCTTAAAAAATTTAATATATATAATACAGATTAATATACATACATATAACATATATATAAATATATATATATATATATAGATGTGTAACTATAGAAGTATATATGTCCGCTTATGGTCAGACGAAGGCTCAAATGAAAAGAAAATTTTTATTGTTATAAAAAAAAAAAAAAAACAAATGAAAAAAACAAAATGAATTTGTTTCTCTTCCAGCGTTTTCCAGTGTTGAACAGAAAGCCTTTTCTCTATCATTTGCTTTATTTATGAGGTCATAAATTTAAAAAAAAAAAAAAAAAACGAAAAAAAAATAGAGAAGAAACGAGAGAGTGTTTTTTTCATTTTGGTTTTCTACGAAAAGAAAAATGAAAAAATATATATTATTTCTGAGGCTAAAACAGCAAATATTTGTCATGTTCGCGGTGTCATTAATTTTGCTTTAACGCCATTACGACCAACTCTTTTTGGGGAAATTGGTGTTTGCTTGCTTTTACATGTAAATATGTGTGCAACCTGCTTATACGCTTGTATTTGCTTTAGCCAAACAAAGTAGCACAAGCATATTCCTGCGCTGTATGGAGTGTGCTAACATCCACTGGAATATTGTTTTTTTAGCGTCTTTCTTTCTTTTTTTTTTTTGTTTTTCAACTTTATTTTCGTTAGCCTGTCACTACACCGAGAATTATTGGCAATTGTGAGAACATGATGCCAATATCATTTAGGTTTGTTTTGTTTGATTTTTATCTTCATGCCAAGCATCCCAAAATTGAAACTTTGCTAATTGCGTCGTTCTATTTGTGACGTTTGGAAAAATAGATTAAAGGTTACGTCACCACTATAAAAACTTATTTAAATGCCTCTGTATGTGTATTTTAAATAACTCAGATATTTGATGTGATGATAGCAGAATATATTTATGCAAAATTCGTATTCGTGTGTTAATTTAAGGAATTTAAAGTTTTAAGAGCCGTTTGTGAACTAGTTTGTTTACAGCAGTAGTTGTTTAGGATAAATTTGCTTTTTCTTAACAAGCAGAAGAAAGTCAAAGAGACAACTACGCAGTCGTTAGACTGTGGCTTTATAACGGCACCCAATGAGGAAAACAATGATTAAATCAATAACAATTGCGACGATGTGCACCTGCTTACAGACTTCGCTATTATCTGATTAAAAATTCGGTCTATGTTCACGACTATCATTCGTCGAACGCTAGGCGACTTGGTTTTATTTTTGAAATTCACAAATTATCACTTATCGTATAAAGGATTTTGAAATGATTGATATCATAAAAGAATTAAAAGAAAAATTAAAAGCGCGATCCCTCTGATCATTATATTATATTAAAATAAATCGAATAACTAAGCTTTCTCTGTAATTGTTCTATCGTTTTAAAGGGTTATTTCTTTTGTAAAAATTCATGAAAACTAGTTGATGAACTAAAATATTTGCTTTATTTTCACGAAAAATGCTTTACATTTGTGTTAAGTGGATTATCATTCGTTTAAAACTGCATACAGTGCTTGCGTTTATTTGATTTTACTGCTTTTTTTTATTATTTCATTTCGCTTGATGCCCGTTGGCTTTTAACAGGTCTCATACATAGTCGCCACATTGGCCAGTCTGACTTGGGCTTGCTTAAAAATTAGAAAACTAACAAAAACAAAAAAAAAGAAAGAAATGAATTTTTTTAAAAAAAATTCTTTTTATTTCGGGTTTTAAGTGTTTATTTTGCTGCCTTTGTTTATAGAGTTTTTTTTTTTTGCAGGTATCCTAAAATTTTAATTAACTTTAATGAATTTACGTCTGGTTAAGTTATTTGGAAATAATTTAAAAAATTATTTATTAACACACTGTTGCATCTATATTTTATATATCGTGGGTAAAGCATTACGTTCTGGAATACAATATTTGATATAAACTAGACGACTGGCAAAGATATTCGTTCTTATAGTGCCGGAATTCCCACAATCCGCAACTTAATGAATTTATCTTAATTCATTTAATCTTATTATTTGTTACAATGTATTCGTACTGAGTACTAGTAATGATTTGTGGCATAGATTAAATTTTTACACGTGCACCGTCTTCGGATTAAGGTATATTCATAATCTCATTTCTTTAGGTACGCACAGATAAAGTAGCTTTTGAACTTACACAAGCTTTTCGGTAACACGACATTATGTGTGTGTATTGATGCTTGACAATTAAGTTTGTAATTAGATTTCAAAAGAGTGTTAGGCCTTAAAATTTGCGCACAATTATGAAAAACCCATAAATATATAGTAAGAGTAAAGTTTTCTGAAAGGGGAATCTGTGAAATTTTTCAACTAATATTTAGACTCATATAGGGTTACGAGCAGAAATGAAACCGATCAGCTTATTGATCGATTTATAGATATCAAAAAATATCACGGTATTCCCGTTCTTCCCTTTTAAATGATGGTCAACCAAGATTCGCCCTAAAGCTATTATAGAGTTTTCTTACTTGCTTTTCTTTAAATTTTAGTTTTATTTCCTTAGACTGCCTTTACCTCATACAGTTAAGTGCGTTTATAGTTTATGTATACAGTGAAACTTTTATTAACTCGCAATTTTGTAACTTCTTTTTATGTATTAACACGAAAAATATTTTTAGCAGTTCTGGACAAAAGATTTCAATTGTCAATAGCAATCATTGTATCTACTCTATTGACTGTTATTATTGTAAGAATAAATCAAACGAGTCCAACTATTATTATAATAGAAACATATTTGAAGTGATGTGCATTTTAAAAGGAATTTTCTTTTCTTAACGCCCAACTCAAGATCATATAACAGGTGAGCTGAGAAGTTAGTAGACTGACACATAGATGGCGTTACTAGTATTAAATCCATATGATTTTTAGTTAGCCCTAACTTCCAAAAGACCCTTGTATACAACGATAGCTGTTGCACTATTAGTATGTGAGTTATAGCATTTTTAGTGAAGCAACTTTTGTTAGTTTAAAAAATGAATAAAAAGGAATTTAGGCGAAAAAGAATACTATTGAACCCAAGGACTATTCAGACTTTGCATCACGAAAAATCAACCGCAGAAAAGTCGGTTGCTAAATTTAAACGAAACGAAATGAGCACCAAGAACGACGCACGTAGTCGACGTCCCGACGAAAACCTTAAAAAAGTCCACAAAATAATTTCGGATAACTATAAAGTGAAGTTGATTGAGATAGCTGAGACCCACAATCGATAAAAAGCAACAACAAATTGATGATTCCAAGCAATATTTGGAGCAGTTCAATCGTAATAAAGCCGAATTTTGTGACAATGGATGAATCATGGCTCCATCATTTCCCACCGGAGTCCAATCGACAGTCAGCCGAAAAGACTACAAAACTATTTTGAGGTTAAAGACAAATTGTACTATAAAAACGGTATCGAAAAATTGTATGACCACTATAATCGTTGTATCGCCCTCGAAGGCAACTATATTGAATAATGAAATCATATTCTATCAAAAAAAAAAAAAAAAAAAAAGAATTTTTCTATGCTAGCCTACGAACATTTCAGTCCACCTGGTATATAAAGTCTGCAAAGAACCTTCTTAAATTCAGAGCGTGCCATTGGTCGATATTCATCTCGTTAGCTTTGAGCTTTTAAAAATTATTCCAAATTATTTTTATTAAATTTCGGATGCCTACTAAAGTTGCTAGATTACAGCATATTTTTAAGTAAATTGCCTCGATTTTTCTCAATTTCTTTCTAAAATATTATTAACATCAATTTTTAAAGTCCAAAATAATATATATATATATATATAAATATATATATACGTTATTATATATATATGTTATGGGATCGAGAAGAATTTTAAGGTTCGTCCGGTAACTGACTTAGAGTCAATATTTTCATTACCTGACACTTCATAGGTACTGTTCCCAAAATTTAAACATTTTATTTATTGTAAACGATTCAGACAATAGGTAGCTAAAATGAGTGAAATGCAATAATATACGTGCTGATCTTTATTTTCTTTCAACATTTTCACTTAGGTTTCTTAACAAATTCGAAATTTGTTTCATTTTGTAATTCGGTAACGATAAATATTAAAAATATCTAGCGTTTGATCGGATTGGAACGTTTCTGTAATTACTGATGGTGCGTTTAAAGCCGGCTTAAGTTCATACTTCAATTTCGTCTGCATATATAATATATATAGAGATTTTTTGTTTTCAATCTATAGTACGTCGGCATACAACACATTTTTGACTTTCCTGTTGCTTTACATTTATAAGATAAGCTGTGAAAGCTTGCCTGTGTTGTATATTTAAATTATGTTTCACTGTATTCATACGTAAGGTTAGCGGTGTGTTAAAGAAAAGAGATTAACGCTTTCAGACTTTAACGACTCTTGTTAATATGTATGATTGATGATGTGAATTTCATTTAAGAAACAATTCCAGGAATCATGCATGGATTTACAAAATTAAAAATATAAAAAAAATCTTGGGGTAATATTTTATCTTTGAAGGTGCGCTTTCATATGTAAAAAGAAAAATTCGGTTGAGAATTAATTTTTTGATCGGTGTTGTGTTTTCATTTATAAATTATTGTAACCGTTGGTTGTATCAAATCATTTCGACTCAACTAAATATTATACGTTGTTTAAAATTAAGTTTCGACGGGTAAACTAGGTGATCTAAATACTGACGAATAGATCAGAACAGACTGAAATGATTTCTTAGATTTTCTAAAGTTTCTGAGCTCATTTTTGACTCTAATACGACCTAAAAAGTTTTCTAAAAAAAAAATTTGAAATAATGCCGTTGAAAAACTATTAAGAATTATGGAAAATGATATAGATATGTTTAAGCTTTAGTGGGAATCATGATCCATCCTAAACGTAACCTATTGAAGTCAAAGATATCGTTGTATATGTTAGCAATGGTCTACGATAAATTGATAATTTAGTTTTGTAAAAAGCATAGGTTTATTGTGTGTGTCCCTTGAATAATGCTTAAATGATGGCATTAATCAAGCGTTTTGCTACAAACAGGTGCATTGCTCGAATCCCGTCAAATCAGGCCGCATAATTCTCAAACAATATATAATGGATTTCTTGTTGATTTCAGGATGGAATTTTGGAAGTGTACAACACTAAAATAATTAAAGGAAACGTTATTAATACCAGAACGTAGAGCTTACTGTATCAGATTAACAATCCTTACTGACTTTTTCGATGCCTGGAAATTAGCAGCACATACAAACACAAAGCTTCGGTCAATTGCGATTAAGGGACACATATAATCAAATGTCTTTCGACGCTTATAAGAGTTTTTAAAGTGCTCCAGCCATGATATAATTATTTACAAGTACGTTTTAATTGTCTTCTTTAGTAGTTTGCGTGAAAAATGTTGTTATCTCAATTGTTACTGTATTAACAATCTCCCGCAATTGTCACTCAAACCGTGTTAGTATGAAATTTAGTTTAGATCTCTTTCTGAATAACACAAAGCAGAGTACGTGATAACAGATACGGGCATGTAATTTATAAATTAAATTTTATGAATGAATGGCTAACTGCCAGACAAATATTGTCGATACGACGACTTTCTGGCTGTGTTTTGTAAATTTGTAGTAAAAAAAAAAAAAAAGAAAAAAAAAATTCCTTACAATTTCGTTCAATTGAGTTCAACCATGACTCGATCAGCAATAATGTGAATCAATATTGCATGCAATCTATGTATATAACGTATATATTTTGATAAATAACATATCAATGAATTGTTTATTGAATTAATTTTTCAGTCGAACAACGAACGAAAGCACATTTAACAGCACTGTGTTAGTAAAACATACATAACGCAGACAGAGTCGAAACTTCAGCTATGACTGTTAACTGTTCACAACAATATGCTGAAATTTATGACTCACATGGATTACCGATCATAACAAGACAACAACCAGAACCCCGCATGTACGTAAGCATAGATAGATATATTTTATAAATAATGTACATGAACTCAACTTCAACTGATTTGGGTGGTGGCAATATTTTTTTACAACACATATTTATTGAGTCAAACAAGACGGTCGGCCATTTGTTGCAGTATAGCTGGATTTTTGTTCTGCTTTTTATTATATACTCGAATATTACATCACTGCAATAATGTAATATTGGGTTTGTTTACAATTAAGTTGTGATTATTAAATAAGAAAATTTGTATATATAAATTATTAGTCATCTTGAAAGGGAACTCAGTAGTGAATCATTTATAATAAAATTGATGTAATATTTGAAAATAATTTTTATGAGATTGAATAATTAACTCATACATCCGGTAGTTACACGTTACGTTTTAATTGAACGTTCAAGTAAATAATCCTGTTACTTTGTTTTTATTAATATCGACAATAGCATGAATTCCATTAGCACTTTTTACTGTTTAGCAGTCAATCCAAATGAATAGCGTATGCGTCCGATTGTGTCTACGTATAGATATCAGTTAAAGTATTATATGCCAAAGCCCATCATTTTGATACATTTCTTTGACCATTGATATGACATATCAAAGACCATAAGAGAGAGAGAAAAAAAAAAAGAGAATCAATGAAAACATTAAAGATTTTCAATTGATTTTCTATGACTGTATTCACATTTATGTATAAAGGTATAGAGGGATGAGTATTCTAAATTGGATTTATCTGTATAACGAAAAATATTAGGTGCAGATGATAACGTTGAGTTGAGGTCTTCTCGCATGAAGCTAAAGCGGATTAAAATTTTCGACTCGCCGTCATTTACATAAAACCGTTTGGCGGCCGTACTTACGTGTGCACATTTATGTTTTGAGATTTGTATTCCTTCGTGAAGAAAAAAAAAAAAAAACAGAACACAATTTCCAACTTTTTGTTTGAGAAGAAAGATGGAAAACATATACATAGCCATGCCTAGGATGACAGGCCATTACTATTGCATTAAAATGTCAGTCTGTCAAGTTGCAAAGCACAAATCATTTTTTTCGTGATACGCATACCGCTTGTTTGGTTATGTTTTTTTTTGTTGGCTTCATATCACAGTTCGACTAACCAGTCAGACATAATGCCTTTTTTGTCGTTACTTTGCGCACTAACTGATAGTTTTTTATATCTCTTTCACTCTCTCTCTCTCTCTTTCTCTCTTTCTCTCTCTCTCTCTCTCTCTCTCTATCACTCACGCTCTTTGGCTAAAGTCATTCTTAATCAATTTACTAAAAGCTTAAGTAGAAATTGATTAATTTATCAACGCAAAAACTAACAGACTCCAAAACCCACTTGATGAACTGACTAACTGGTTAAAGATGGTCGGTTGTTTGATTGAGTAAACAAGCATACTGTGTTGTATAATATAAAAGAAAATTTCTTTCGTTAGATGATTGCATTTAATGTCATAATAAATGTCGTTATTTGTTGTAAGGATAACACATACACACCGACATATACACAAACAGGCGCACACAAATTGTAACAAAATTTCAACAGTTGCCATTGAAAGCAACACGAAGAAAATGCACATGAAACATAGTTAACAAACATCTTGACATATAGACAGACAATAAATTGGAGATTATAATACACGTAAAAGTAGCGATATAAAATCACGCAACAAACAAGTTGTGTTTATAACTAACATCCACTTACCATATATATCTGTATTTATCTGTGTTTATATAATGACAATACACACTGATACACATAAAAAAAAAACACTTTTAGTGAACACTTTTGATAAATTTTTGGCAAAAATTTAAATACTTCGTCTATCATTATTATCATTTATTATATTGATCAGAAATTCCCGGGACAAGACAGAAAAACATTTTTTTTTTGTCTTTTTTTCCCATCGCTTCTCTAACATTTCGATGGCTTTTTTTTATAAAATAAATTGTTAAGGCTTGATTTGATCTAAATTTTTTTCTACACAGCATCCTTTTGGAATTTTAAATCACATAATAGTTCCTGAGAGCCAGACTTCGAGGAGCAATTCGAACTTCAAAATTTATGCTATTACGTGCTGAGTTCAGTATTAGCGGCCTCCGTATGTGTAATATCAGCATATCACTAACAAATTGTATGTAGTCTTCAATAGAGAAAAATTGCCATAGAACTTTTCAAGTCAATATTGAGTTTAAACGGTATTTTTGGCATCAAAAATTAATATTTAATCGATATATGAAATTCGAATTTTCCCATCGTTTGGAAAATAACGAAAGTAGCGTTACAGCAAACAATGACATGAAATTTCGACAGCCATCTTTTGAGGATTTTTCGTTAAACACGAAATTTATGTGCTAGCCCCTAAAATCGTTGACTGATGTGTTAAAAAGCATAATCTAAAAGCTGCACTTACGACGAATCTATAACGCCTTATAACGGAAATGTGTGATTGCAAGCCTTTCGCACAATAAACGTTCATTCATTCAGTTCATTTAAACAAGTATTTGTTGAAAAGTAATTTTTTTTTTATTATTAATTTTTTTTTTCATTTTAAATTTTTATTTTTATTAACCAAATGCTTCTCTTTTAAATAAAATAAACTAAATTATTTTTACAGAATTATGATATGAATATACATACATATATATATATACGTATATATGTATTATATAATATATATGATATATATTGCATTGACAATATTGCATTTGTGCGTAATCATCTGTAAAACTAATTAATGAGAATATATTAAAATTGTGTATAATCAACGATGGCTATTTAAACGGAGAGATGTATTTAAAAGATTTTTAATTTCATTGAAAATTCGATATGTATATGACCTACAGCAACAGCTGTTCAAATTTCTCAAAACTCTTCACATCACATCACAGTTTTTGTTTTTATTTTTTCTTTTATTTTTTTTTTTTGCCATTCGGGCTTTTGGTTTCTGGCAAAAGTTGATGTTTCTTTGTGCACACTTGTACCAACATGCATATAATGTAAACTTTCAAAACAAAACAATAATAATAAATTTTATCAAAAACAAAAAAAGCAGCACAACAAAAATATGTACTCAAATTAAATTTGCATGCAGGATCCAGATAACCCATACGGTCACCTACATTTATGTAAGTATAATATGTTTGAAAAAAAAATGGTTAATCATAAAAAAACAACATTTTTAGATAGATGGTGGGAGATATTTATAAACACTCACGCTCGCATACTATTAATTGCACATAAACATGTATGCATATTACTGACAGATATAGATTTTACAAGCGATTATGAGGTTCGTTTACGGCAATAGAGCTATCAATAGTTGATTTTTAAGAAGAAGAATTATTAATAGATAAAAGAAAGTTAGAAAGTCATACTAAATTCGCGGAATTAGTAATTTAAGATTTTGGACTTTTTACTTACTGTCGTCCAAATTATATTGCGCCGCTAGATCTACTTCTGCATTTCTTGAGTATACTTTAGCATCCGATCTTTTACTGAAAGTTTATATTACAATACACTTCTTATCCTACTGGCTTATTTCGCAATTAAATGAAATTGTTTAGCTTAATTTACCTTACTCAACGATCGTCATCTTTTTTATACTGCATGACGATCACTGTATTTTGTATTTTTGTCCATTTGCATTTTTATATATTATGTGGATAGAATACACGATCGTTTCCTTTACTAGGAGTTCTCTAATAGAAAACATCGTGACGGGTTGCTTTCATATTGCAATATGTGTTTGTATGTATACATGTATATTTGTTGTTTTATATGATGTGTAGATGGGTAGGCCGTAACAATTAGTTACAGATTCTCAGCATCTCAAGGGTATGTTGAGAATTTACACAACTCTCTCACAACTCTTATTAAAGGGTATGTCAGTATGTAATTGGGACTGGATTGTTGAATAATTCTAAGATAATGACAAGCACATAACAATGTTAAGCGTTGCGATTTTTATTTTGTTCACACTTTTATCTTCATTATCAATAACGTTTTTAATGCGGCGAAGTCAAGCCTTATAGTATAATATCATACTTTGTTCATAATAAATCAGGAATTTTATAAGATATGGGCTTTGAATGCTCCTTAACCGCATTTTTCGTCGTTATTAGAAAATCGTTATTCGCGCAGTTTGTTCTTTAGATATGGGAAATAGAGAAAATTTTTATGTATCAAATCAAGATTACATTGCGTCTAGCAACTGAATCGTCAGTTTAGCATTTTTAGTGCTTGGACAGTCGTTAAGTTGTGCAAATACACTGCCACTTTGTAGAATACTTATAATAGTCTTAACATTTCATCGTTCCTTAAGTCACCATTGCGACAATAACCTAATCTACATTTATCTACCTTTATTTTTGATACGCTCTCAATGCTCGTGTAATATTTATTATTTTTAACGAATCTAAATAGTTGAATGTTGTTTATTTCTGATTTCGTCTGGATAGAAGTAGCATACGCCATTTGTGACGATATTGTAGGCAGTTTTCGATATATCGCTCTGTTCTGGACTCTGAAATATTTCTTTAGTTACTAATGACTTTAATAATGACTTTATTCTATCATTTTATTCGTGAGAGCACGCCAAAGTATGCGCACTATTGCTTGTATTCTCATCACGGAAAAATGGAAGTATATTCATTTTGTCATTTTGTTTGCATCACCCCGAACAAAGCTTCGGTGAACTCCATAAATTGTACATATTCTTGACTAGTTCTTAGGGTAGTCTATTCGTCTGTCCGTCTGTGTAATGTCGGTGGTAAGCACACACGTACGTATCCTTATTCTGAGCAACATCACTGAGACCTTATAAGCCTTGCGGTAGTCACAACAGCCGTGTTCTGAGACGTTATAAGTCGCAAGGCTTTATTTTGCGGTTCACCTGACTTAACAACCTTTTTTTTTATAGCAAAATTGATATTGCGCTGTTGTATGATGATTAGTCCCTTGGAATATCAAAATTGATGCAAAATCGCAAAAATTGTAACAAGAAAACGCATCTTAAACGTCAAAAGCATATTATGATTTTTATGAGTTTCTGCACAATTCCGACATTTTATTGTAATTTTAAAAACTTCAAAACACACACACACTTGAAAGCTTATGTCAACATCAAGGAGGATTGTTATTATCATAACAGTAACACAATTTGAAAAGAAAATTTTAAAAAAAAGTTTCAATCTAACGATTCACTCTAGATAGATTTACCAAGAGATTGTTGTGGGATATTATAAAGGATTTGCAAACGAACCAAAGCCCCCCAAAAAACCCTTTGCTTTTCGTTATTCGGAAAAAAAACTGCGCATTCGTTTACAAAAGAATTTTCGATTTATCCTTACGAACTGTGTAAACAATAATTATGTAATTCCACTAAATTAATTATTAGTAAAGTAGTATGTATGTATTTATATACTTTCAGAAATATGCAGATTTTTTGCAAAAACATGATAGAAAAACTGATTGCACTCACTGAAAAATAATGAATCTACAAAACAAAAATTATGTTGTTTTAAATAAATACATTTCTAAATTTTTTTTCACTTACTTTTCCACTTACTTTTTCCATTTGTGGGATCTTCTGATCTATTTCAATTTGTAGTCAATTCTCCTCCAAAATTTTTCGTCTGTCGTAGATTCGTTAGACTGATTGTACTTTTTAAAAATTTCTAGGAATTTTTCAACAAAGGCCACATAATAATATAATTATTTTTCAGTACGATTTGGTAGAGTTTCTTACGACTTATAACATGCAAAATAATACACTAATTATTATACTGAAATAATAAATTAAAAACTTACTTTTTCACACACGTCTCGTCTTTTAGTTGACATATCCGTTTGTGAGTTTTATGTTTTTTATGTTTCAGCTCAAAAACTATTTTGGGGCGTTTTGTTGTTGTAAGTTTTGCTTCGGAATAGCAAATTTGATAGAAACTATCAAAAAAGTTGAAAACCAAAAGCAATTACATGCTTTTTTGACAAGTGAGCGCTCATTAAGCCAGAATACAGCTGCAAGAAAACTCGATATTCGATTAAAATTGAAATCATTTTTACTTGAGGTTGAGGCTCCTATCAACTAATAGATTTGATAAGTCATTTTGGCTCTGTCAGACAAAAGATCAGGATATCATAATAAACCACTTTAATGATATTATTTCTTTTTATGTTTTTAAGATTTCTTCCTTATGTTTATAATTTTCGCTTAAAATAATTATGACATGTACTCTAGAGATTCAAGAAAAGAATTATTTATAAATAACCTGATTTAAATTGGCCAAATTTTAATATGCATTAAAATTTAAAACATGACAAACACACAATGTAAGTTTAATAATAAAAAAGAAAAAAAAAGAAGAAAAAGCAAATTAACTTCTAATAAATAAAAATAAAAGCCATTGAAGGCTTGAATGGAAATTTAAATAATTCGTAAATTTCTTTCACTACGTTTCTGACAAGTGTTGATTCTCTCAGATGACTTTAATTGACATTCTACATTAAATGCAAAAATTCTCATTTTATAGTAAATGAGTCACTTTGAAGAAGAATTGTGACAAAATTAAATTTAATTGAGGAGAGTGGTATTATTTTGAAAGCTCTTCATATAAGTAATTAATACGATTGAAACCAATTATACCATTGAATGCAACTGTGGATGGCATGCAATGAATATTTATTCTACTACTTTCTTCTTACATTTGTAAAAATCAATTTTTTCATTTGTTAAGGAAAAATTGAAAATCTAAGTGATAAAAATCTTAACATTTACCACTGAATCTATTGTATTAGTTTTGGGCCTTTTTCGTAACTTCAACCGAAATCAAGCAAAACAAAATCAAAAGAAAATCAAGAACTCGGCATTTCAGAGACATCAAATAAAATCTAGAAGAAATCTCAATATCAATGGCATTAATTATAACTCCATTAGCTTCTGTTTATGATAAAACAATGGTCAATAATACTTGTATATTGCAAATAATGAATAAAAAAGAAGTAAAATAATTGCACCAAAACGGCGTAAGTGGTATATGTTTCTTCTAAGGGAAATTGTAGATACAGCTAATTGTACGATACCAAAATCGTAAAAAAAAATAAAAAAAAAGTTTGAATTCTTCATTATATGTTCATAAATAAATAAAAATCACATGCTTATAGATGAAAAGCTTTCACTGAATGAGTAAACGCTATGTAAACGGCAGTGATTTCACGTGAAATGATTTGACGAAATCAATGAAATCAAACTTAGTGTGCAAATATATTATCACTGAAGAAAATTTAACTTAGATAAGTTTGTGAAGTTTAGCATCTATGTTAGTTACACTTATCGAATACAAATTGCAAATTGTAATTATAATTATTGTTCTTTAAAATAATTTGAATTTATATTATGATAATAAATATACGAAATTTTTTTAGGTCGGTAAAAGATTTTGTCTTTTTTGAGTTAATTTCAAATATTGGCTTATAGTTTAGTACTTTTTAAGGCTACTTGAAAAGTTAATTGAGCATCAATTGCAAAGTGCTAAAAAAATCTTTTTAATTTCTTTTAATTTCTTATATAAACATATAAGCAGAAATAAGTTGCAATCAATCTTATTCCCCAGAGATGATTAACTTTTCTATAAAGGGAAATTTGAAAGACAATATACATTCTTCTTCAAAAAATAAACATACTAGAGATGTTCGATTTCTGGTTTCTGTGGTTATGCAAGCTTGAACGACAGCCTTTTAAGTGTAAGGTACAATTGTTTAACAAATGATTATTCCATACGCTACATAGTTGCCAATGGCAGACAATTTGTTATAATTCAAGTTACTAAAGATTTGGATCCACAATAGTTCAAAAGTTTCTTTTAGTTTGAGGAGGTCTCCAAGCAAGCTGCTAAAATTTGCTGCAAATTTCTCCAATAGAATTCGAATTTTCTTCTCAACAAAAAAAGATTTATTCAAAAGAGTTGAATGCAAAAAAATTGATCTGGAAAAGACCAACGATTTTTCATGAAGATATTTAAAATGGTTTTGACGATTCAATACATAAAGAAAAGAAAATCAGCAAATGATGAATGAAAAAGAGATTGTGGATTTGTACTCATCGTCAGGATGATTTATGTTGAAGAATATTACATTGACATCGACCGTAATGATGAATAAAGTACATGTCAAATGTCTGTAACGAAGCAAGAAGAACATCGGAGTTGTGCTTTCATAAAATTCATTCATTTTCATAAGTAGAATTGAGACCTAACGTAAGGCGATCTGTCCGAAACTGTAATCTAATGTTAATATTATAAAGCGAAAATGCCGTCTTTACGAACTTCTAGAGACGAATGTTACCTCTACGGACAGAATATTTAAGCTCCTAAATATTTTTGATATCATTCATGGTTACGCTACGTATGTATATATATATATATATAAACGCTGTGCACTTTACATTTTAAGGTTAATAATAGAAAAACCGTCATTTGTTATTAATAATTGCTTCCGTTATTTTTTCTTCTATACACTTTCCGAACCATTTCTTAAACTATCTTTTATATTCGGCCTACGACGCCGTCAAAACATAGTTTTTGAATCCAAGCGGTTCATTCTTTATGTTGGGTAACAAAAATCTGTCATTGAATGATTGAAAAGAAGAGATGAATGAGAGCTCGCTTTGTCTTGATGTTTTCGTCATTTTACGAAAGAATTCGGGGAAAAGGACAAGATTCATCTTCAAACAGCTGACTGCTGTTTGTTTTCCGGTTCGTACACATTGATTAATTATTCGTGACCTATTAAAATCTTATACACGTTTTTTGAAGAACGGTCATTACATTTTTTAAGCATTTATTCGCAAAAATCGAAAAGTTCACCTTTTTCCCACGAGAATGAACCTGTTTACGGTTAAATAATCATGCAATCAATATTTTATATATGTTGAGACGGAACTAATGTCTAAAATTAGTTCGATCTCACAATATTTCAAATGCCGATCTTGTATTTACCGATTCTCGCACAGTATGAATCGATTCTGGTACAACAATTAATTTTGAACAACTGAGCGAACGGCGGTCATGATTAAACTCGTTATACCAGCGTTTTGCAGTTGTAGAGGATGCGGCTTTATTACCAAAAATCGGAGTAAACTGTTTGATGCGATCTTTGTTTTTTTATAATTTACATTGAAGGTCGTAATAAATCATCACACGAGAATTCTCACGAATTAATTCAATTTTTTCGCTGAAACGCAATTTGTAAGTCACTTCACTTACAAGTACTGCAAAGCGCGCACAATGAAGCAGCTTATGAACAGAAATGTTAAACTTTCGATTGGAAATGTCAAATGTCAACACTAAGTCTTAAGTCTTAAGCCAAGTTCCAAAATATAAATAGTGTCTTACGTAACACATATGTATTTATGCAGAAATACATTATCCTATATTTATATTGTGAATGCCTTCTGGCAAAGATGATGCAGGAAATTCCGTCGCAGAAAAGATTGTCGTACAGGGCAATAAATTATCGTCATTCATTAATCAAGTCATAAAAAGTTGTCTTAATTCAACTGTCTTTATTGCGAGAAAAGGCGGCTAATTTCTCATAAACTCGCACGCTTAAAATATGAATCCTTATGGAATAATTAAGATCTAAAACTTTTATATAACTTGGGCTGTTCTTAACCTTATGTCTTTCTGACAATTCTTGGTTGTTCCCAAAATACCGCATATGTGATGCAAAATTCCAATTTAGTTTATAAGAAACATGTACCCATCCTTGGGGTAGTTTTTACATCTGGTACACATCTAGTAAATCACACAAAATTATTGCAAATATCGTAACTTTCTTTATATTCCAACTTTGCAGACTATATGATCTGATTATTTTACGCCTGTCTTCCTAACTATATCTTACAGATTTGGCTGCAGGACATAAAGAAATATTTATATTTCTATATATATCTACAAAAACGTGTATATATATATATCTATATATAGATGTATATATATTTACATACATTTACATTTATATTTGAGTATGTCTGGATGCTTGTAGTTTCGTGTACCAATTACCACAATTTAAACAACCTTCAAGCAAAATGCGAGCAAACACACGTGCAGACAATGTAGAGGATCCGTGTGATAATAACATCACATCAATGTAAGCATTTATATATATACGTTATATATATATATATATATATATATATATATATATATATATATTACAATATATTTAACTCAAGCAAATTTTGTGTGCATGTAATGTGAACAATGATGTCACGTAGAAGGAGTAAAAACAATAAAATTTACGCTTTAAGAACACTTGTTATGGTGGCTTACGTAATGGTCACATGGACACATTTATAAAGTCTATCACTTAGTTACGCACAATCAAGTGACAATAACTATAATAGTACAACAATAACAACAGACAAACACTATGACCAATAATTCCAACAAGAATAATATAATAAGACAATAAATTTTATTCTTTCATTATTATCCTCATCATCAACATTGTTTTTCTCTTTTTCTGGGTGTGTACGCACATGTGTGTGTGTGTGTGTGTGTTTACGTTCGTCTGTAGAAATAAATGAAAGAATAAGAGGAAGAAATGTATTATAATAAACCTATCGATGGAATAGAAGACTATTGTAATAGTGGTGTAGAGAGGATGAGAGAGAGTGGGTGAGAGAGAGAGGGAGAGAGAGAGAGAGATAAAGAGAGAGAGTGAGTAACGTGTCAAGATTGCTTTATAGACCAAATGTAGCAGCAACAACAAGAACAACAACAACAACAAGAACAGCAACACAGCAGTAATAACAACATTTACATTCTAACGTAGCCTCAAGTGCAATATTCTTAAGTAAAGCAAATAATCAAATTAATAATGCTCCAATTATTTGTAAATTTTCAACTTTATAGCTTGAGATGAGGCAGAGAAAGGCTGCAATTGAGTGGACCACAAACATAGACACAGCTACAGCCACAGCCACAGCTATAGACACAGGCATACTGATACAGATACCATCCGGCAATACAAGTGGACAAACATAAACGTTGTGAATAATCTGTGCGAAAAGTGGGTATGTTTATGTATGCGTGAGGTGATGGGCTTTCATGTAATTGTTTAACTATTGTTGATGGTTATTAAATGGTGTTGAGGAGCAACCAGCAGCTGTGTGCGGTGGCTTATGTTAATAACAATTTCAAATGCTTAAGAAGTTACAATAGAATACTTGCAAACAATTGCTCATTAGCACAACTGTTCGCATAAAACGAACAACGGCACAAACATACATAGCGGACGGACACCATAGAATTTCTTTGCTTGTTATGCATATTTAAATTTATTTTATGCAGCTATCATGTTAAAGGACTTTTGTTTGAGAGAGCATATAATGGTATCGTTTGTTGTATCGTAGGCTTGTTCTCTGTACCGTGTTCTGGCTGCTACATGCTGCGTTTTGTTGTTGTTTTATTATTGCTCAATGAATAACAAAATTTCAATTTTCTCTAACAGGAATTGAACTAATTTTCTTGTGCAAATAATTATTAATAAATTATGCAAAACACAGACATTCACATACACATACACACATATGTATACATATATATATATATATATAAATAGGGTATTGTTAGTTGTTGCATAGTACAAGAGACCCCATAAATATTCAACATCATTTAAATTTTGTTTTTGAAAATTTCTCTCTATACAAAAGAAAAACAAATTTGCTCTTTGTTTCTTTTGCTTGGCTTGCATTTAATTTCGCTTGAAGAATACGATGAAAACCCCGTAATTGCCTTATGAAACTTAATTAGCCCTTTACTGTCTTTTATGCATAAATAATAAATAAATATATCGTTATATTAAAAAAAAAGAGGTAATATTCGCAGTATATTATCTACCGGTGTACAATTAATTTGAATGGGAGCTAAAGGTTGTTATGGATACTGATGGTTAAGCACACTGATACGTTTTAGTTGACGGGAGTAAGTATTAATTTTCAAAATATATACAAATAATAAATAAATAAGAATATCTCCTCAAAGCCATAAATATTCGCCTCAATCACCTTGAATTCATTTAAAATCACATGGGTGGTCAACATGAAAACGAAAGGCAAAAACAAAAAAACGAAAACACATTTTTCCAAGCATATATTATGTTTGATACTCAATAATAACGATCCATCTCGGCTTTTAACTACATATTTATCTAAACAAAGAGAAAACAGAAAAAAAAAATCTGTTGCATTTGTTGTTGCTTTTTCGTTTATTAGCAATAATCGAATGTCATGTAGTCTTTACAGAGAACACTACAGAAGCTCAAAATTCCCAATTGGCCAGTTTGTGCCTGGGCTTTTAGTTTATGAACTCATTTTCAACAAGATGGTTATTGTTGTTATTGTTAGGCTACTGTTATTACTCTTAAGACCACGTCTGCTGTTACTGCGTCTGTTACTGCCACCAAGTCAAGGCATCAATTTAATAGAGCTTAACGTTGAAGTGCATTTATCAAAAATCGCTTATGATATAATAGCTAAAGACACATCTCAAATTTATATATGAGACTACGTGTGCATGCTCGTTTTCCTTTCAAGTGTTTGTGTATCTATCTATTCATATAAAATATCAACGCCTATGTGTTTGTGTATCTGTCAAGTGCTAGATTTAGAATTGACGATCACTAGCGATACTTATTTTTCTATATACTATGCGCCCTTGCCAGGCTTTCGTAACATTTGTAAAAACAGCAACAATATCGTCCATAAAAGCACAACACAGCTACATCTCGTCAGCATTCATTGCACTCACCAAATGGACATTCATTGCATGTCACAAATATGCATTGAACTTTAATAAAACAAACACTGAGAGAAAAATCTAAAGCTTCAATCATATATATTTGTTCTCGAGTACAAATTTTCACTCTCTTATCCGACATGTTATGATTTTTCGCGTATGAAATTGTTATAAATATAAATATAAAATAAGGATCTCTCTCTCTCTAATAAAATAAGAGTCAATACTTGATTGATTTTAAATCTTTTTTGGATCGATATTAAGCCTGTTGAATCCAAATTGACTTTTGTTTTGTGTGCACAATTATGATCATTAAGTTTCGGACATCAGTTTTCTGAAGAGTGTTAAAGTAGTGGTGGGTGTCGTTCTCTCATTTATTTAAAATACTTTTTTTCTTCAATTGATTACCTCTACTTCCATTTATACAATTATTATTTGTTTGCGGGTCTTTTATGTTAAAATAAGAACAAAGAGCCTTCACAGTTATGGGGTTCTTATGAACTCCAGATTTTTTTATGAAAGATAAATAATATTTTCGCACAAAAGTAATCATATTCAGTTTTCGTGAGCAATTTTATCAGGCGAATTAATATTTCAGTTTTTAATGATCAAGCCATAGACCATGTTAACATTTGTATTCATTTCCTTTAGAGAAAGGAGTAATTCCGTTTCGTATGATTTTTTTCTTTTTTTTAAGTGTAACCCTTTTGGATTTAGTTCTTGCACCAAGTAGTTAGCAACACCAGCCATCAGATGTGAGCTGGCAACATTCTTCGATTTAACTTCCATGGACGCGCGCGCACTATAGTAAATTGTTAACTTTTGCAATGGGAAGGGAAAAAAAAGACAAGTAAAAAACAAAAACGGCTGCGTTCATAAAACGAGACTAGAACACGATGATCACAAAAAAAAAAAAGAAAAGAACGGCCATGCTTGCTAACGACGATCATTGACGACACTTCCAATTATGTTGCTAACAAGGAAACATAAATTTCAACGTTGACGACGACGACGACAACGACGACCATGATGATGACGATGACGATGACGATGACAACAACCACACACAATAAAAACAACGTCAATAGCAACAATAACAACAGCAACGACAACAAATACACCGATACTAACGGCCATAACGCCAAGCTTGGACGGAATAGAACGATTGCGTATAACTATTATTTGAAAGATGAGTTTCTAACATAGAGATCTTTGCAAACGATAGAATGGAGCAGTAAAAATAACGAACATTAGCGGGTTGAAGGGATTAGGGTGGCAACTTTTTATTTTACATACAACTACAAAGTACGCGCAAAGTACGCTGTTGTTTCTTGTTATTGTTGGTTGTTAATAAAGTAAATGTAACGTAAAGGAAAAGTGAATCGAAAAAAAAGACAAAAAGTGTAAGTAAGTAAGAGAACGCGAAATGAAAATTTACTATACGACCTCTTGCTTAGCTAAGTACAATTGCCGGATGTATTGCGAAGGATGTCGAATTCTGTCCCGGTAATAATAATAATATAGGATAAGATGAGACATTAAGAACGACGATGATCGTTATGGAAGGTGATAGTGACGATGGTGGTTGTGCTTGTGGTGGCGGTGGTGATGTTAGTAGTTGCAATGGTGACGTAAGAAAGTGAATGTATGTCCAGTCACATCAACACTGCGGTTGGGCAGTTTTTTTTTATTATCGCACTGTCCACCGTTCGCTTATCTACAGTTTATTGTGCTTTTGTTTTTTTTTTGCTTTTTTTTTCTTGGCCGACGGATCGATCCATACATATCATTTGTGAATTAACAATTCCTACAAATTTATTACACTTTTGAATTTCTGCAACTGCTAGAAAGAAAAACATGAAGAAGAGTTGAAGTCAAAATATCTAAACCGAGTTGTAGGTTATCTAGAAATCTGTATGCTAGAGAGCTATTGGAATTGTAGATGTGTACGTAGATTTGCAAGAGTAACAAATTTCCATAACTAACAATTCTATTAAATCTTTGTTTTTCTTCTATTTTTGATTTTTCTACTTTTTCGCTTCTTCTCTTTGGTGACTCTAGGCATAGAATGACACCGACACCGACAACGACAACGACAAAGACAACGACAACGACGAAGATGACGGCGACAAGGTTATCTCTTTGGTTAGGGAGTATGCCTTACCAAATGATTTGCAATTTAAAAATTGATTGGTAACAACTACAATAAAAACAAAAACGGTAACGGCAACAATAAGAAGAGCTCTCTAACTGAGAAATATAGGCCTGTGGTTATTAAGTGGTCCATATGTTGGCTACTACCTGTCGTTGTTATTCGGGGGCAATCACACACTGACAGTGACAGCTACAAATGTGTGTAGAGCATGTAACAGAAGCTTAGCCAGCAACACGACATAAGCGTGCTGTGGTGAGTGCGTTGATGTTGCCGTTGTTGTTTTCGCTACAAATTTAAATATGATTTAAGCCGTTGCATACACGGACTTGTAACGAGCTTGTCAACATCATCGTTCAACATCAACCATGTAGTTGCCTGTAGAATTTATGCAAGAACTCCTTAGGTTATTATAATGATCTATGAGTGCTGTCTACATGTGCCTAAGTATGTATATATATATATATATATATATATATATGTGTGTATGTGTGTGTGTCTGTACGTATGTACATGTACATATTTTAGTGAGTGTATCATCTTCCCTGCTGGATAGGAGTACATTTAAATGCCAGATTGTTTGCATGCCTGCGCCTAAGAAAAACATACCACAACAATTCACTATGATGAGTGTGTAGAGTCTACAAAGCAAAAGTAAAAAAAAAAAAAAAGCCGAACTACGTTGATTTAGTCTAGAGAATCTAACATACGTATATATAAGTGTAAGTAGAATGTTTTTTGTACGCTTAAGATTGCAAATGTTTCGAACGCACTTTTTTTCAATGTTTAGTGTTTTGCGATTCTCTCCACAAACCCAATGGAATCATTAGCATCATTAGCATTGATGTGTGGCTAAGAATATACAGACAAAAAAAAAAAAAGACATGCACACACATGACGAGTTGTCTCTGTCTCTGTCAAGGTTATTGCTAAAGTTTATGTATACGCCTGACAGGCTCCATTACATCGGGCCGAGCTTTTGGCATACCTCGCTAAGTACCTGAATATTGACCAACCCTAGCTCTGAACAAGTCTGTCAAAATGCGCAGAAAATACTCAAAACACTTGAGCTATTACATAAAAAACATTTAGTGCTTGGTAGCTTTGAATACTTGTAACATATTTCATGACTACCGTCTACTACTACTAAATAACTATGCGTATGTATACATTTTGAACTCTTATCTACATTCATATATGTACACGCGCGCACACATACACACACACACACACACACACACACACAGAGAGAGAGAGAGAGAGAGAGAGAGAGAGAGAGAGAGAGAGACACACACCTATATATAATAAACATACATGCAAGCAAATTAAGCAAACAACATTGTGTCTCTACCATAGCTTTTTTTTTATTAACAACAATTTTATTTACAGTTTGACTTTAAGCAAATCTTTGCTTAAATTCTTAGCTGGAAAAATGTTAAGCAACGGAAATGAAATTCCTAACAAAGATTTTCTAATGGCCTCTTGCAGTTCTTGTTTATGATTCTTTTGTATATAACTCTTTGGAAAAACGAAAATAGTTAATCATTTGTTTTCTTTTTCAATTTTCTAAGCATTCAGGACCTCCATGTTCATTATTTATAAAGAACGTGTGCAATTTGTTAAACAGATTCTTGATTAGCGATTTCAGCAAGAGGTTGTCGACAATTATCGTGTCGTTAACGCCCCACCAAGCAATTGTGTTAAACTCTAATATTTCATAATCTTAATTCTTAACGAATATCTAATAGAAGACAAATGCAACCGGTTTTTATTTTCTTTAAGAACCAACTATTCATCACAATCGGTGATTAGTATCGTAACAGAACTGTAAGAAAAAAAAAAAAATACTTTCCTAGTGAAATAGTGAAATTACTTAGCAGCTGCCTAGCAATCTTTTGATGATTTTTGCTTATCTACAACGCATGAAACGTGCTTTGTCATCAAAATTGCTCGCACTACAATTTGCTGATATATGTTTTTTTCCCCATTTGAAAGCAACTCGGAATTCTGTAGAATTTTTATTTCCATATCAATACAGAAAAATGAGTTTTTCAATCCACATAAATTTAAATTAATTACATATACATTGTATAGGAGTTGGAACTCTTAATTTTGATTAACAACTAACGGTTGAAGGTACGAGAGTTGGTATTCTAACGAAGAAATCAAAGGTAAAAAATAACATAGTTTTGAAACCAATGAAAATTTTCAAGTTCATATTGAAAGTGTCTGGGTATAGAATGTCCTTAGATCCCAGTCCAGCTTAAAATATGCAATCAAGCTGGTCAACCAATTTTTCTACTTTTCCCTAGCAACGAAGTTTGCATTTATAATTTAGATGGATAAGTGTCAGTGGTATTTAATAAATCTAATAAATAAATTCAAATATTCTTTCTGTGCGCTACGCTGAACACTATTTCAATCGTGAGACAAACGTTAATCAAATAACATAGGATTCGATGAAAGAAATTTTAAAGCACATATTCTACGTATTTCCTACCTCTATTTCTACGTCTTTCCTACGTACCTTCTGCTCTTTGTTTTTGGTTTTTTCTTCCTTTTCTCTCGAATGTCCTGGTCTACGCAGCTATTGTCATGTCTGCGTCTACAACCAGATTTTCTCATCAACCCATCATGTCAGATCATCCTTTCCTTCTCCTCAAAAGCCGCCCTTCACAAAAAGGTCTTCGTTCGTTTCTGTTATTCTTTCCGTTTCCATTTTTCCCATTTCTTTTTGGAAAACCTAGAATAGGTCGATAACAATGTGTTAAGAACGAAACGGAAATAGTACACGAGACTTGAAATTCACCTCCTTTCATTTAGAATTCTGTACTGATCGTAATTAAGTTTTATATGCTAACGTAAAATGTAGTATTTACTAAAAGTAAATGCCTTTAATGCGGGTGTCCAGAGTTCATTTCACATCAGGTGATCTAGATCTATTGTTCTAAGTGCTTAATTGACTTAAAATAAATATAAGATCATATAAACTGAATAAATATTCCGGAATGGCTACAGATGATCTTATATGTTAAGTTAATAGTTCAATCATAGTAAGTATTTAAATTTTATTATAAGAGGAACCATTATTATTAGAAATTTCATAAGTAATTAACAAGCGATGGGTTGAACAAACCTTAAGACGTTAATTTCTGATGAATTTTCAAATCCATTTTAAACTTTTTGCTTTACTAATAAATAAGTATGCGGGTGTAATGGTAATAACATTTCTTTACCTATTGTTTAATTACTGTATTATAATACAAGTAAATTCTTATGCAACCTATAGATAGATTACTTGATAATGTCAAAATTGATGTGAAATTTCCGATTGACCGCTACGTTGGGATTCGACTAAACATCAGTAACATTAATTGTTCATTGTTGGATAAAGAGGGAGAGATGGAGAGGTAGAGAGAAATAGAAAATGAAAACATAAAAAGAAGAAGAAGAAGAAGAAGAAGCACTAAACAACTGAAGAACTTATATTTAACTGTTTGATGATTTATGATGTATGTGTCAAAATGAAATTTTCTCTGAACATTTAACGCGACTCATTGTAGTTAATTCTTGGCTTGTGTCGGCTTGCGAGGCTTGTGATTTGTTTTAGTTTCTTCTTGCTTTCATCCGACCAAACAGCCTTACAGGCAATACATGTGCAAGTATTTCAGCTGGAGATTCTTGCGAAAATTGCCGTGATTGGCGATCATTAAACATTGTTAAATAGAACCATGTTGAGCTGTCATAAATGCTCACAATTTTAAGTTCCTGCTTAAGCTTTCTGTAAGTGTGTGTCTGCTCTTTTTTTCTTTGCTTTTTTTTTTTTTTTTTGGAGTGCTCGAGTGTGTGTTTGTATGTCTACATTTTGTCTATAGCTTAACTTGATATCTGTCAGGCTGTCCATTGCTCGACTTAAGATTACCGTCTGTCCGCATGTCTGTCCGTCCGATTGCAAGTTGGAAAAATGAAATGGAGTTATTGCTGTATTACCGCACATATACAAACACAAACACACGTGCACGGTAATGAACAAATATTTATGTTTATACATATGTAAGGATACTTGGTGAGATATATAAGAACAAAATGAAAAAAAAAACAAGTTGGCCCGAAACTTGTTAAGTATGTTTACAAAGCGCATATATACACGTAAACGCATATGCTCAGAAACGCACACACCTATAGCTGTTCGCAGTAAGCAAATACTCTACACATTTATAATCACACTAGAAAATATCAGCAACTCAAACGGATAGTTGAATGGATAGATGGCTGGATGGATGGATGGATGGATGGACGAATGGATGGATGGACGAATGGATGGATGGACGGATGGACGGATGGACGGATGGACGGATGAACGGATGAACGGATGGACGGATGAATGGTTGGGTGTATGGCAATCGCGCATATGAATCGATCTATCCCCACTATTATCTGTCTTTGTTTTGTATGGCCAGCCGCATGATGGATTGTTGACGTTACAGTTGAATTGCTGTTAGTTGGACAACATTTGAAGTATTTGATAAATAGTTAGATAAAATTGTGAGTGAAGAGCAAGATGGAGGATGGACAGTTAAAAGCTCAAAAATCTCTACGAACATATCTTTAAATGGCCAAATGACAAATGCATACATATGTACCTACTAATATATAATTGATTGCTAGTGTGTGTTGCGTTAATGTGTAAAATTGGCAAATGACTTTAAATAGTTGTCAGTTATACGTGTGACGCAAAATGATGGAAAAATACACTGACGCATATATTTGAGTAAAATTTTATTGTGATGTAGTCGCCGATGTTGTTGATGTCCTTTGTTTTCTTTTTTTGATGAAGTTGATGCTGTAAATTTCTAACCGAAAAGCTAATCATTGCAATTTTAATTACTTACTCCCTCCTGAATACACCCCTTTCTAACCCCGGACGTGAGGGTTTGGGGGCAAAGTCGATATTTGCTGTTACTACATTTACCCAATTAAGCAACTATGACAAGTGGGCGTAACAATTGTTAAATGAATTCTTGTACACTTACGTATGCGTACACACAAGAGCACAAATTTACGTACGTATACTATACGCATACATGCATTTGTAAACACGCAAAACATCAAGAGTCAACATAAAGACAACAAACTGTTATCAGCATTTGTGTTAAAGATCATACAGACTGGTATACTGCTGGTCTTGCGATTGGTATGTATGTACGTGTGTATGCATATGGCTGATTGGAGTGTTGTGCGTTTAGTTGCCTGTCTTTGACCGAACGGATATATATGTTTGTATGTGCGACATATGCGAAACGCATCAAATAACTGAATTGCTGAGCTTTATCAATGTTATTCCTCTTGCTAGTGCTGTTTCTGTTGCTCTTGTCGGCATTTTCCCTGTACATGTACACGTTTACCTTTATGTATCGAACTCGTGTTGATTTATTGCTGCCGATAAGGCTCTTGCAACATCATCATCAGCAACATCATCGTCAAAGATCTTCATATATCTGAGTGGATGTCATGGATAGTTACACATATTTACACATTCACATGCGCACACATAACTGCGCAGATACAAACACACAAACACACAAAACACATATATACATAACATAGCTGCATATCAAAATAAATTCCTATTAAAAATTAAGCAGAAAATCTACTCTGCAATTTTCTTACTGCGCGCATACACGCGCATACACGTGTACATTCGAAGCACAGAAAGCTGTTTATTGGACGTAATGAAATGTTTGTTTGCTCGTTTATGTGATGGTGATGTTGGTGTGGGTTGTGTCCCTTAACGGTACAATATATTGTCTCGCAAATAAACCACAATTGTTTTTAATTTCTATGTACCTGTAAGCATGGTCTGCTTGAATGACCTGCCTTGGCTACCGCCTTCCACCGTTTCGCGATGATAACGTAAAGATATCGGCTTTTTTATTTTCAATTTTTTTTATTTTGATGGTGATTTAATCGCATTTTTTAGCAACACCAAACGCGTGCAAATGTGTGTGATTTCCCGTATGAGATAAAGATCATTTATGAGCATTTATACGATAAACGAGCTTAAGCTCTGCGGTTACTGAAAAGCGCATCTTGTTGGCTTGGATTTTAGACGATTTTATTGGTTGTTATTGTTATTGTTCTTGAAATTAATGCTTAGTTGCTTGCAAAAAAAAAAAAAAAAAAAAATTCAAGTATGAAAATTCAAGTGATGAAAAGAAAGAATCTCCTTGAAGTGGTCTTTAAAAATATTATCGAAGGAGATATAGGCGAAAAAAAAAAGATTTCATTTTACAGCAAAAGTGAAAAAATTTGTAAAGATTTGTTTCAAATATTTGAGAAGACAGATTATTGAATTCATATAATTGTAGTGTTGGTCTTAAATATTTAATTCGTTTCATATAACGTAACGATAAACTCCACTCTTACTATAAGAAAGAAACGAAATTTCAGATGTTTATCCAACTATTTGCCGCTCTAAACAATAAATTAAGTTCAGCTAAGAAATATTTTGGACCTAAGTAGCCTAAAGAGTGATTGAAACTTCGATCAGAGATCATTATAACTTTCTCACTTATTTTCTTTATTTATTTATTTTTTATTTTTTTATTTTCATTCCTAATTCTCTTTAATTTAATTATAAATAAGATAAACGATCCAAACAGATAAATAACAGGTTTTTATAAGACGACTACCATCTCTAATGATAAATACAAATAAATAAACAAAAACAACTGACAGTAACGCCCACTTAATATGTATGGATGAACGTGAGCATATTTGTGTGTGTGTGTGTGTGTGTGTGTGTGTGTGTGTGTGTGTGTATGCAAGATCTTCGATAAAACCATTTACTGTAAATGTCTATGAGGACTATTACGACGGGCATAAATTAAAGAATGATTCTTTAACTTTTGTAACTCTTGTACAAACAGCACACATACATAAATTAATGAAATAGGCAGAAATGTAGGCAACGTTAAACAGACGACAGCTTTTTATTTTAGTAAAAATTATTTTAAAAATTATAAAAATTTTGTTAAACTTTAGATAAAATACTTTGTAGCAGTTCCTCATAATTGCCGAATGGCGGTGGCGTAGTGGTGGAGTGTTGGTGATGACGATGATAATAGTAATGGTGATGGTAATATACATACGTACACATATACATCATGCATGCATGTCTGCTGCGTGTTTGAATTCTTTTGTTTTGTGTTGTTCGGTAAACAGGAATCTCGTTATGATTAAAATTGATGTTATGGCGGTTTTCTTATTGTTGTTGGTATTGTTACTGTTGTCGTAGTGCTGTTGCAAATAGTAAAAACGTACATAATTTGTGAGTTTGGCAACCAACGCCGGTGTAGTCGGCAGCAGCAACGACAGAAACAGCAGTTATGGTGGTTCCGCACATTGCACATTAAACGAGAGTCACGCCCACTTAATGGTATGCTGATACCAGTTCGCATGTATTTAGGAAAATTGCCAAGCCATTCAAAGCAATTGCTTCAAAAAATAGTATTATCCTCCCAACACAGAAACAATCACACATCTACACCAACATGCGGTTAAGTAGGTACGTGCATGTATTTAGCAAAAAAAAAAAAAAAAAAAAAGCCAGAGCCAAAGCAACAGTATAACAAAAAAAAAATAAAAACAAAAAAATAAATAAAAAAAAACTCGAAGAAAACTTTTGTAATAGAGAATGTAACGTATTACAAGCATACGCACACATACAAAAAAAAATAACATTACACATATGCAGCAACAAAATAGAATTCCAACACTGCTTATAGTAGTATAGTAGTATATGCATTTCTCCCTATGTATGTGTGCATGTGTATGTGTGTGTATATTATGTATGTTTATGCACATTTATACCACTCGCTATTTGAGGTGGAAAGAGTGTGTACGCCAGAATATAATATAAGAATGCATTCAGTGTTGTCAGGGCAAAGAAATCTAAAAGGGATTACGTTTTAAGCCGTTGTTTTGTGAGTCTTAAACATTCAATTCTCCTTTAAATCTAAATTAAAAGGAATCGCTCAAATAAGCAATAAAATAATGACGATTTTTTTTCAGCTTATTTTTCGAATTGTTATTGTTATTGTCAAAGAGACACCGCTCAACATTACATCAAGCAGATCAGTTTAAATATTTCATTTATCAGAGACTATTTTGTATATCTCGTTCACTAAGCCTATTAGAAATTCCATAAGCGGTTTTTATGTGATTTTTTACCACAGGGTCGTATAAATTTCTTATTGTTCTTCTTCTCAATAAGAAGCTCCTCTTTATTGTTCATAATATACTAACGAATGACGTCCCTGCCGTGTACAAGTGTGAAACACGTAAAACTCTTGCAATATACAGCGATATGATTGCAGTATATGTTCATTGCATTTGTTAAGTGTTCCGTAAAATGCAATGCATGTTTGGCTTTTACGTGGCCTACCCTTCCTTTTCGATTTTTCATTTTCTTACTTTTTTAACAAATTCTTTCCCAGAGGGCGTACGTTTCTTTTCTTTTTCTTTGGTTTCCAACTTTTTTTTTTTTTTTTTAATTTTTTCATTTCAATGTTATAACTGTGTGGCTGCATATTATGGCCATCATTGCGTTATCATCATCATATACATATTATTATTATTTTACTTAAACTGAAACTGAAAAGAGAATCATGCAAAAGAGGGTGGAGAAGGCGGAGTAAATGGGCTGATTATTCATTGTCATTTATTTCGATGTTTCTGCTGATCTGCTCAACTCGTTTGTTAGTTAATGGGTCAACCCGAGAACCTTAACTGTATAGGTTGATGAGGAGGATGAAGGGGTGTTTGCTCATTAAAAACTATTAACAATTTTAATATTTGCATCCGTATCTGCATTCGCATTCGAATTAGCATTTGCATTTATTTTTTCCATTCTGTAAATTTTGGCGAGCATTCTTCTTTCTTTTTTTTTCTGAATATACTTTTGTGTGTCATTTTATTTAAACCATATGCAGCGTTAATATTAGATTATTAGACGAACATACATTTTAAAACGTAGCTTTCTTTTACAATAAATTATATTTGTTGCGCTTTTACTAGCAGAGCACAAGGATCTGTTGCGTTTGCATTGAACACTTGAGCTTAATAGATTCTTTCAAAGAAGGATTCTGTTAGCGTTTTATATAAAAAGTTAAATCCTTTTTCACGTTTCTGTAACTATTATGGGCGCGATAATAATTTCAATAAATTTGAATGAAAAAATAAAATATATCTTATGAGACGTTCGCTGTACATGATAAAGAAACTAATTAAACTAATGAAATGAAAGCACTGAGTTCAAAGAAATGTTGTTATTTTTTATTTTATGTTGTATTGTGGTATTCAAACTTATCATGTGGTTGATTAGATAAAGAATGAAAACGTTCGTCAATATTTCAAATTAATTATTTCCCAGAATAAAAAACAATCGGACATATATGTATACACACACACACACACAGACACACACACACGTATAACAATTACATGTGTAAATTGTTTAATATGCGGCAACACCTGCATATTATAGATAAATAAATGACATGTAGCGCTAGTCAATGCCATCCATTCATCCAAAATACTATAACAAAAATAATGTGAACATAAAATTCTTTGTTCGGTTTTGGTAGTTTGGAATATTTTAGAATAGTTACTATAATCGAAGACTGCATAAAAATTGTATTTTATGACTGCAGATCGTGTACCGTACATACACAATACCAAATAACAATACACATACATAGTACACATATCCGCACTTGTACATGTGTGTTTGGTTTTGCTCATCAAAAAGGTCACTATGTCACCGTAGTTTCAAGTGTTTAAGTAATTTATAGTTTTGATGAGCTGGGCTATAGTTATGTCCGTTATGTACATTTTATACAAATGTTATTGAGTCCATTTCAATTCATATCGTATGGAAAAAAGGGGAGAAAAGAGCAAAAATACGCATTTCGGTAACCGGTATAAAGTCATTAATCATTTCAATGCTATTTGACATAAAGAAACAAAGGATGACCCAATAACGTCGCTGGTGTTGTTCTTGCTGTTGTTATGTTTACATTCATTGATGTACGATAACAAAATTTCAAAAATACGTTTGAAAGTGTTTTTTATTTTATTCCATTACTTCTTAGCGTGTTTTCTCTTAAATAGTTTGTTAAGTTAACTTTTTTGAAAAAGACTTTTTTTTTTATTATTATATACGTTTTTATATACGTTTTTTGTCAGGTGCAGCTCCTATGAAAATACTGAATTAAAATCAATTCGTGGCGAATTTTCAATACATGCTACCTTAAGCAAATATATTAAGAAATCTAAAAAAATATTAAGCCTCATAATAAAGATCCAGTTAAAATGTCCGAAAAGTTTGTGCATACGAGCGTGAAGAGATGTTTTCAGCCTCCTAGAACATGGGGGAAAATTCTTCACTTAAAATATATTTTTTCTTTTTCGAACCGGCTACCCAGGTCCATCATTTCTAATTTCTCTAACCTGCTAATAGATGTTTTCAGAAGGTGTTCATGTTGATTTGAAAATTTTTGTAGACAAAAATACGTTAATAGAGTTTTATCGAGACGATCTTTAAATAGATTTAGAGGTTAAAGGCGGTTTAAAGGAAGTCAGTGCTTCTGGGGAAAAAAAATGAAAAATCTTTTATGGATTTTCTGATGTTGATTTAGGAACTCGTTTATTAGAATTATAAATTTGTTTACCGCTTTCTCCGGCGATTTGCTACACGTAAATTGCAAAAGATACATTTGCCTCTTTAATGAACACAGCAGAAGTGACACACGCTAATATAACATTTTTGTGGAGAAAAAAATTAACAAGAATATATTATATTTCAATATGATAGATCAGTTTTATGATTCTGAGATGACGGACTAATGGTACAATTTAATTAAAAATTTATTTTAATAATAAAAAACTTGCACACAGCTTAACTCGAAGAAATTTTTTTCTTTTCATTCAATTGTTTGTTTTACAATATCTTTAAAATAACATTCTCTATTGAAACACTTGAGGAGATGTTTGTTTAATGAATTTAAAGATTATTTCAATTATTATATCAAATATTTCATTACTTAAAAACACTTAACATTTTTTTAAAAGCAAGATATAGCAACGATCGTATATTAGGAAAATAGTAGCAAACTACTGCTCATATAAAGTGTTCCGCTTGCTGATTTTTTTTTTAAATTTTTAATAATTATTCTTTTTTTTTTTAAAAAGAAAATCAAACATTTTCTTTATAATATTAGTTTTATGGCGCTAAGATTGTAAGCTAATTGAAAATAGTAGTAGAAAAATTGTTGTAATAAGACGACATTTCTATCACATATTCTAGATTTCGAGAGCATTTTTCTCGAAACACGCAGCTGAACTATCTGTTTTCACAATATCGAAAAAAAAAAACAAGAATTTAAACATACCCGATCAGCCATGTCTAAACTATAGTAAGCGCAATAGCTGTGGTTGTTAACAAAAAAATAATTCTTATAATCGGAGCTTGTCAAAAAGACTGCAACAACCCAAAAGAGACATCAGAGACCTTATGAAGGATAGATATTCTTAGTCAGTATCAAATTCTGAATCAATCTAAGCGTGTCTGCCCGATAGTCTGTCCATCTGTATGTCCGTTTATGGTAAAAATTTTCTTGGTCACAAAAACTAAGATTTTGACTTTAAATTTAACAAAAACATTGAAAGTTCTTGTGTAGAAATTGTGTAGAGAATTATTGAAAATAAGAAAAATAGGTCAAAGGACGCGTTGACTGTATAATATAATATAAACTGTAAATACCTATGTTTTCAAAAGTCAAAATTAAATGGGGTTTTTTGCTCATAAACTACAACAGACACAACGATTAAAAGTTTCACATATAGTCTACGAGTGATTCTACCGGAGTACCGGTAAAATAGCTGCAGTTCATTCAACATTATAGAGTATCGAAATTATCGTTTTTTGGTTTTGAAGAAACAGGTGATGGACATAAAAGAATCGAGTAAAGTGAGATGTGTTTTTTTACTTGTTTGTACACAAATTCTTTATATATTTGTACGAGAGTAAAATATTAATATTGAAAATTTTGAAAATCATTAGATCTATAATTCAATGTATAATGGTTTATGGTGTGTATATGTAGAGTATTTTGATTGGATTTAGCCAAGGGGTTCTAAACTCATATGATTTGTAGATTTATAAACGCTAGTTAACTGCATGAAGCATTGTGAAAATGAACGCGAATTTAATCGAATGTTCGATGGGGTAATATTCAACTATTTCTATCATTTGTCATTAGAAAGCATATCGCATTTAATTTTAATGGATGCATAATGAATGCTGAAATAAAAGCGAAACATTTATTCTCCTATAGTTTATCATATCTTAAAAAAATGAAATTAAACTTTCATTAGTTTATAGTTATAAAGTTTTCCCTTACTTAATGACGAATATCTTTCGTTGGCTATGTGTTTTGCCGGCCAAAGACACGCAGTTGTACTGCTTTCTTTTAATAACAGGCCAAGAATTGCTTGCAGTAATACTCAGTTTCTGTGGCCAGCAGCCGATCACCTTTTCAATCATTCTGACGAACATCCACCGCATTCCGTCTATTCTCAACGCATTTGCATCTTCTATGCACAGCCATATGGCTTTTGTCTACTTATCTAAAGGTATTCCCATATAGATTTTGGATATGTATATACACTAACTATTGTGTATATTAAATGCCTGGAAATAATGGTTATTTAAACAATTTACTTAAGTAATTTAATTTTATTTAGCACTGCGATATATTTGGAATTCATATGCGATGAAGTCGAACGTAGAATGTATAGAAGGAAACTTTGCTCCTTACAATCCAATCAATGTTAAGTCTAAAAAAATTCGGTCTGTGTTAGATATAAACTTTTTCTTATTATTTTTAAATGTATTTTGGCGTTAAGACGAATTTGAATATGAATTTATTTAGCTACTGTTAATAATTTGCAAATTGCAAAAGTTTCACATAATGTTAAATCAACAAATAGAGGGTGAGAGACGGGGAATGAGAGAGAAAGAAAAAAAAGAGAGTAGGAGCGAATTTCCATATTAAAGTGGTTCTATTGCACAATAGATTAGAGACATACGGAAAGGCGACTGCAAACTGCAACAGCAACTGTTTATGATTGCAATTTATGGTTACAATTCAATAATCTTCAGAGGTATGGATATGGAATGGAATGGCGAATGACGGTGGAAAGCATAAAAATCCCACACATAAACATGACATGAAACAAATGCATCTAAAGTCATGTTTAACAATCAGAGGTGACGAATATATTCATACATGAGCATAGTGTGTACTCCATTCTATCCATACAAATGGGAATATGAGATGTTAGATATTAAATGTGTGGTTTGCTTATATACGTTCGCACACGTACTTGTAAGGTAAGTAAATGTGAATATGAATGTGTGTCAAAATATGCCATTTTGATTGTTTCTGTTATGTTATTTTCGTTCAGTCTCTAACTAGTTGAAAATTTGTGTTTATGGCAGAAGGTATGGTATGGTTGTGTGAAGGTGTTTATGATAAATGCATTCTATGCTCGCTTTGTTTCTTGTTATTTGTTTGATTGTTTGTTTGTATGTTTGCTTGCCTTTCAACACTCACCTAACAGGATCGTGTTCAATCAAAACATTATAGACGAAATTTTTGCATAAAAAACTCATAATCATGTGTGGTAAAATGGACAGACAAGTAAACAAGCTACCAGCGCGACAGCGAGCTAACCAGCCAGCCAGTCAGCCAGCCAGCCAGCCAGGCAGACAGTTAGTTACCAAGAGATTTGCATTATTTGTTAGATATTGTCAGTGACTGGTTATGCTAAACAAGCACAAAGTAGGCATCATTAGCATTTAATGATTTCTCCAGAAATCCCATTTGCTGGAGACGTTATTTGGTTGTGTTTTCTTTCTAGTTATCCATATCCATGTAAGCGTACTGTAAATGCGAGCGTTTGTATAGGTATGCATGCATGCGTGTGTATGTGAGATTTCACGACGTGACAAATTTATATCTGAACACATTTCTCAACACTCTTAACGCGCTGCAAATAATTGCCATAATTTTGCACCTTTAAATGTGCAAACATGTCGCATTAAACTAACAACGAATTTGCATTTCAAATTGGCAACAACAGCAACAACAGCAACAATAGCAACAAGAACATATACATACATTCAAACGTCAATAAACTATTTGAACAGTTTCGCACACTTTCGTTAGTTAGGATTTAAGTGAACAGAAGGCAACTAAACCGATTGGCGTGAAGAAAGCAACATCATCAGCATAATCATCAAGAGCAACATTTATGCCTTTCTACATAGTTGTATACATATGTTCATATACATTGGAATGAGAATGTCTATGTCTACATGCATGCCATGTATGAATTGTTACATGGTTTGAGAAAACTAGCAGCTAATAGTATGAATTTCGAACTCACACTATCAGTTTATTCCCTTCACAACAACAATTCAACCTCTAATGTAGATAATGTTCTTTTTGTAAACGTTTCTATGTATATTTAACCAATTTACTGTTTTCTTTTTATTTTTGTTTTTTATATTGTTGTCGTTATTTTTGCTGCTCTACACGCTTTTTCATTTGTACGTTTGTTCGTTATACATTTTGCATAACATGGCATTTGTCCATTTATTTGAAATTGAACTACTATTGTTGTTGTTGTTGTTATTGTTGTTATTATCATTGTTGGTCGTTGATCGTTGCTACAGACCCTGTGCCAAAAGAGTGTCCAATTTGCACTTTGATGCTTTCAGATTGTCATAGTGACACATTGTTTAGTTACGTTACTCTGACAGTTACAATACATTGTTATATTGTATGCTGTCAATGGCTACCAAATGCACTCTATTTCTTCCTGTATAGTGGTTCTTGCTCTTGTGCTTTATTTCTTTAGAAGAAAAAAAAAATTATGTATGAATGTTTGTACACATATTTAGATACATTTATATGCATACATATATCCATACGTAAGTGATTCTTATTCATGTGACTTTTTTACAGAATTTTTGTTTCTTACCTTTCGTCCGTTTGGTTCCTGATGATGACCATCAATGTACATTGTTGACGATGATGTTGATCATGATGATTTTTAACGAGGCGAAAGCTTTGATTTGTATTATTCATTGCTAAATTTGTATTGATGTGTGAATGACACAAAAAGAAGGGAAAAAAGCATCCCATATTGCATTTGAATCTTCTTCCAAATATGTGCTATTTAGTTGGCTGCTTGTTTTAGATGCAAAACAATATGTAACGTTAGTCAGCTGACATACGTATGACCACATGTTAGGTTAACATTTTTGTAGGATATATTGGTTCAGCCTTCAATTTCATGTGATTGTATTAGGATGTACTGTATAAGGATATATTGTTTATTATTAGGATATATTAGTTCAAACTTTAATTTCATGAGATTGTATTTTTGTTATTCGTATTACTAATATTATTACTACTACTGTTATTATTATTATTATTATTATTATTATTACTATTACTATTATTATTACTACTATTGTTAATATTATTATTATTACTCCTACTATTGCTATTATTACTATTACTACTGTTACTATTATTCTTGCTATCACTACTATTATTCCTATTATTATTATTATTAGTATTACTATTACCATTATTATTATTATTATTATTATTATTACTCCTACTATTGCTATTATTACTATTACTACTGTTACTATTATTATTATTTATTGCTACTAATATTTCTATTATTATTACTATTATTACTATTGCTACTATTAGTCCTATTACTATTACTAATATTATTATTATTACTACTACTATTACTGTTATTATTACTATTATTAATATTATTATTATCAGTATTTTTATTTTTATTATTATTATTTTTATTGTCATTATTCTTATTAAAGTAAATGTACATTCTAAGAAACATAGATCGAGCTTGAAAATAAACGCGTTGTGCTCACAGCTACGCGCACAAAAATTCCATTTCAGCTTACAGTTCTTTCTACATTAGTCTAAAATTCGTAGCATACAGTAAAAAATGAGCGAGATCCATCAAAAACTGGACGTGTAATGGACGTACAGACTATAGCTTGCAGTTCGAACAAATAATTCTTAGATTATATTAAAAGGCCAGTGTAAAAATCGTCTCTACACGACTAACTGGTGCACTAACAATTGGTTATGACGAGTAATGAAAGTTTGCCTCATGACGATTCAAGATCAAATTTGGGCGTTCAAGAAATGTTGAAACTAACCACAATAGATGGTAATCGTGTACGCTCATAAAATGTTTACCAAATATAACACCAATTTTTTATTTTGTCAATATTTTCCCAAATAGCTTATATCATACGCCGTTCGAAGTGAAGAAAAACTTCAACGAGTTTACGATAATCCTTGAAATTTTGGTGATTTTGCTTTACTATGGGATGGTAAGATCGATTGTTTTCACATTTCTAAAACTCGTTTGTGAGTTTCTTAAGTTTTACATTTCTAACACTCGCCTGTAAGTTTATTTTGAACAGAAAGTTGTAAACGAACTTTTTGTCAACTCTCATCGAAGAGTAGGTATACATTTGATTATGAAATTTCAAGTAGATGTAGCTACGTTTGCTCTTTCTGCTATTCATATGATGCCTGGGAACCAAACATAATTCACTTTGATAATCTGAACAAATTATCAGTCCAAATAATTGTGCAAGTACCTACAAAAATCGTTATAAGCTCGAAATTAAGTTACTTTTTTTTAAATCAATGTTTATTATGGTGTTGAGTATTGCAAATTGTTCATAATGCTCTTCTCATATACGACAACTGTAAATAAAATTGAGGATGAATTACCTAAACATCATGCTGCACAAACATTCATTAAGGGTGAGGTCGTAAGAAAAAAAATTTGCAGACTACCTCTAATCCTGGCTGTTTAATTGACTGATTCCTACTCTTTCATCACAGTTTATGCGTTCATGTATTTGCGTTTTCAACAATCTTGTTAAGCAAATAATATGAAAACATGAAAATTTGCTAAATCAATTGCATGAAATCAAACATTATCTCACGATCGTTTGATTTGCATGTCTGATTTGTACACAAACAACAACAAAAACAATAGCAGAAACGTGTTAAAAAAAAGATACAACAACAATCAGCGAATAAACAAAACTTTCTAATAAACCAAAACAGAGCGAGAAAAAAGACAAAAAGGAAAAAAGAAAAAATTCGAAAATCTTAACCGACTTTTAAAAAAGCCCTAAGAGTTGCGTGTGTAAATTTCCGTCAACTATGTAGTAAACGGCTATCTGAAGCTAATGGTGTCTCTTTGCATTTGTGAATCGGTATTTTGAATGTATTTTGGAACACCAAAAAATAGCAACAGCAACAGCAATACTGAGACCAATAACGACTAACACAACAAGAGACAAACTGTATGTAAATTTGTCGACAACACACAGCAAACACATCGATCGTGTTTGTTAAGAGAAACAAAAAAGTAAAGAAAAACCTTAAAAACAAAGACAATCTGTGTATTTGTTTCAAATATTTTTTCTTATATACTTTGTTGCTTGTTGTCGTTGCTGTTGTGGTTTTCGTTACGTTGCAGTTACAAGTTTTGGACTAATGGCAGTCAAAGATGAACACATTGATATCAGACTGAGGTGATGGGAGGCTCTGTGTTTAACCACTATTTACAAGCAAAGGCAAACCAAGCAGGCAAATAAACAGGCAGGCAGTCAGGTAGGTATGTAAGTGCAACCAACAGTCAAATATTGCGATTCGATTTAGTATTGTTGTTGCTTTTCTTTGTAGCCCCTCGTGAAACTGCGGTAAATATCTAACAATTTCACTTGAACTATTTTTTAGGCATTAATTTGTGTTTTTACCACCACTACTGCTTCCACCAGCGCCACCATCACCTTCGCTACTACTACCGCTACCCATACCATCGCAACTGCCATCACTATCGCCATCTTCAGTAGCATCTAACACTTCTCCACCTAACGTCTTATGTATGCTTGCTTGTGCACTACCGTGCAAAGTTGCATACGAAATTGCACAACAATTTATTCGCAAATTATCTTTTTTTTTCTGCTGTTATGGATTTCTGACCAGGACTCTAACCATTTCGTATATCAAATAATTGTAAGCGTTAAGGCTTTCATTTCTGTTGCTTCTGTTTTTGTTTTTCCGTTTACTTTTTTTTAATGCTTTATTTCTTATTCTAATTGTGGCCTCTTTTGGTTTTTGTGTCAATTGAAAAACCGTTTTGTGTTCATGAAATTTGTGTTGTTTTCCTGAGAGATTTCTGAAGAAAAATCGTGACAACTTGTGTAAAACTAAGCAAAAAGCTTACAACAAATTAAAAAATCTCTTTTACTAGGATTGGAAATGGTCTTTTACCACAACATAACGGCAACTTAGATGGTGTTAAATGAGTGTGAATGGCGAGTATGCAGCATTAATAGCAACAGGAACAGCAACAGCACCAGTAAATAAAAAACACAAACATTATAAACTACTTATAAAGAACATAAACGAATAAAAAAGAGAAAAAGAAAAGAAATGAAAACATGTCAACAGCATTTATATTTTGATTTCCTGTAGGATAATTGCAATTGTGCCGCAATGCATGTATTTTTGCTTAAAATCCAACACCAGGCAGTCTAAAGAATATTCAGACTAATAATGGAGCTAGCATTTGATTTAATATCAAATCTCAGTATACGTTTGTATAGAAAGACCATCACATATTATAAAGTTTTTCAGGATGTTTTAAATAAAATTTTTCAAATATTATTGGAATGAAAAATTTCACGGAGTAGGGAATTAGCCGTTACACAATCATTGCAGGAGAATGATGCAGAAATTTCTTGAAATAATCTTCTTTGCAAGAAATAAAATAAATAAATAAGAAATAATTAATTCATAAAAAGTAATTTTGTTGCCTTCAATTCAAAATTTAATTCGATATCTTGTAATACCAGGTGGGGTGAAAAGGTCGTAGGTTAACATAGAAAAAAATTTTTTTTGATAAAATTTGATTTTATTATTCAATATAGTTGCCTTCGAGGGCGACCCAATAAATATAGCGGTCATACAATTTTTCGATACCTTTTTTATAGTACGGTGAGAAATGATGGAGCCATGTTTCATCCGTTGTCATATATCAATGCAAAAATTCGGGTTTAATACGATTGAACAGCTCCAACCAATGTCATATTTATACGTGTGTCTTTTGAAGGTTAGGGCTAACTAAAAATCATATGGATTTGATACTAGTAGCGCCATCTATGTATCGGCTTTTTTTCAGCCTACCCATTATAACTCCTTTGTCTGACTGTCTAGCTCTCGCTTTGCCGAAACAAACAAAAATATGACATAAATGCACGTTTTCAAGCAATGAGAATTAATGAAGTTTGAAAATCGATATGCAACACTTACTCTCGAATCAGCTGGCAAATTGAGAAGAGGCAAAAGTAAGAATAAAGTCAAAATTTCAGAATATTATTATTATGCATAACTTTAGACATATAGCGAAAATTTATTTGTTTGATATCAATTTGATACCAGAGTAGTCTTATTAAATAAAGTTTAACAGTTTTTTATGCTCATTATAGACACGGCCCGAAGGGACAATAATTTTTCCCTTTTTTTATTTTTGGAATTTTTTTTTATTTACTAAATATACACGAGAACACTTCTACGAGAATAGGTCTATTTATGCCGGTTACAACATAGCAGTTGATAGTAATTTCTTCAGAAATGAATTTGGTCCTTTCAGAAAGGGTTTATTAATCATGAGAAGAATAATAATTTATAACAAGTTAAAGTTCAAAGATAACAAACCAGATAGGAAATCAAGATCTTATACAATTACTTCGTATATATATAAGGAAAGAAAAAGGAATGAGATAAGACGAGGTTCGATTTGAAAAGCTACTCAAGTATGCACATTTTATATTAAGTCAGATGTCAATATTTGAATAAAAGACAAATCAAATTGCAACGCATGTCAAAAGACATATATACAGCTCTGATTACATAAATAGCACAAATTTAAAGCGAAATCTTATAAAAAGTTTTTTTTTTTCATTAAATATAGTTCTTATCAATATTGCTTGACATTACTATATACAATAGTTTTGGTCGTTAAAAGTTATAAAGATAACATAAAATGCTTCGATTTAATTTTTTAATAAAATATTTTAAAAGTTCGTATGTTAAATTTATTAATAGATTTGTTAAAGATAATAGTTGATAAATGAATTTGTTACATATATTATTAAAGTGCTTCAAGAAAGTACAAAGTCAACTGAAATAGCTACGTTAGTAGAGTGCTTCAGAAAAATATTTTAGCATGTCATTCAGTTAGTAGAGAAATATGCGAGAAAGTCGAAAACAAGAAAAAATACTGCTTTCTTTGACAAAACAAATTCCATTTTCTGCAAAAACTAACGATATCCATTTCGTTTCCTCTAGCGAAACCACGAAGGAAATGAACAAGTAGTTCGACGTAGTCGCAGACAGATGTATTGTTAGGAAGACGTTTAAATCGTGACCAAGTTTTTGTCCAGATAACCAGAGAGAACTTTTTTAATAAAAATTATATGTGACTGAGATTCTGTTGCGGATAACGTAAATTATGTTATATAACAAGAATTAAAAAGATTAGAGAGATATTTGAAAAAAGTTTTTTCACCGTTGAGAATGTTGAGCCGACAAAGCTCCCTAAACTTGAGGGATTTACTATTACGCTCTAGGATGTCTATCGTATAGTTATTATGATCCATTACAGGAATAGACGGCATAATGGAAATGATCCAATATTAGATCGTTTAAAAAATACAATAAAACCCCATACATTATTGTATACGTAAAAGCGAAATTTATTTGCTTACCAATAAAATTGATAAGATAATTTGAATAACCCTTAAAGTTAAAAAAAAACCCTTAAAAATAAAAAGAAATTAATTTAATCCGTTTAAGTCTTTTAAAAGTATTCGATAAAATAGTATTGAAAATCTATTTTCTGTATAAATATTCAATAGAATTTTTGTATTAATATCTGCAGTTATTTAGAATTAAAAGTAGTTACATTTCCCATTGGTTATATTGAAGTGCTTAGAGTAAACTTTCAGAAAACGATATTTCAAAGATATAAAAACATGAAAGCTGGTAGGATCTAAAAAAAAAAGTGGTAAAGATCAACTTAAATAATTCGTTTATTTCTTAGGTTACTTTTGTCTGTTGTTGGTGGTTGTTGTGATAAACTATGCCTGGTCCTGCAATCCAGACGGTGACAATAAACCTACTTGCTCTTCGGACAACTTAAATCTACCCATACGCAATTTCTGGGATCCTACTTGTTATTGGTTGTGCACTGAAGTAGGAGCTGAACCGATATGTAAACGCTGCAATACAAGCGGCATGTTTGATCCCGCACAAGGAAAATGCATTCCTTACTATGAATGGGAATGGACACCACCATGTCCATGGTGATTAGGAAATAATCATTCCGTTTTGAGGAATTAAATAAACTTTCTACTATTTTCAATATATTATTGTGTTTATCAATACAAAATTGATTTAAATAGTGTTTAGTATCTAATAAGAATTATTTCCTTTTTATTAAAGCCCGTTTGTTGTTATCATTAAATTCAGATGCGCGTCTATAAAATAGATGAGAAGCGCAGCAAAAGTAAAAGAAAACAAAGCAAACTTTTGAGCTGTTAGACGAATCAATACAACGATATATTAAACAGTTTGTTACGGGACACTTAGTCATGCGTCTATTCTCCTTTATTTTAATCATTTCAGACAAGAAACCCATATTCTTTCGATTCTATGCTAATTATTACAATTTCTCCTTTACACGACAAAGTTCTAAAGTTTTCGATAAAGACTAGCAATGATTAGTTTTCGCAAGTTTTTAAATGAATGCTTGGATTTTATTTCCATTATGAGTTTATACAGTCTGGACAAAAAGTATTTTGAAATAAAAGTAAACTTTGATTACGTATCGAGGCAGATTGGGATTCTTTGCTGAAAGATGTATGTCAGAAACTTGTTAAAAGTATCGATTGCTTTTCTTGCGTTTATTTTTATTTCTTATAAGACCTCTCACTCGGGGGATTTGCCTTATGCGTGTATAAAAACGGTAATGATCATAGAGAAGTACGGTTGGAGGCCTACGCTATAAGTTGTGGCCGCACGCAAATCATAATTAAAGTAAAATTTTACACCATAAATATTTAACCCGAGGAGATGTCAAACAAAAGTAGAACATTCAGGAAATACTGCATGAGTAAAAGCAAGGTTTAGTTTTTAAATAGTCTACTTATACTCTACTTCAATCATTTTTTAGGCGTATTATTTCTAGGAAAATGAATTTTCATACCTTTTAATGAATATTTTGATTCTCGACATTTTTTTTCAATTCTTCAAATATTTTTTAATATAATTTAAGGAACATTTTAAAGTAAAACTAAGTTTTTGTAAGTTTTTCTTTTTGTTTTTAATTTCATTTTAAAGACGCGATATTCTGATGGTAAGAGCTGTGCGTATACAATCCAAGTATTGTATATAATATATTAACAAATACGCCTTTTAACACATCGGTGACATCGACAATGAATGAATGATGGCAACAAAAGCTACAAAGTTGAGCACACGCTCATACATATTCGCATAGGGAGACACTTCGAAACAGATTCTGGATGTAAACAATCGATTATTCCGACGATAGTAGAGCGCTTATATAGCACGTTAACGGTGGTAACGATGCAATTTGTTTGGTTAAGCCGAAGAGTAATGGAAAAGGCTTTAGGCATTTCTAAGTAGAATCTTATTTAAGCAAAGTTTAAACATATATACAAAACTAAGTAGTTGTGACTCAAAGATAGCATTAGCAACAGCAACAGAAAATACAATCTAACGCAGCATAACAAAACACCAGCCAATGTAAATAAAATATTTTATTTGTAGTTGCAAAGCAATGGCAAGAAATCGAATTCAAATGCGAATAAAATTGTATAAATGTCTAAGTAGTTGGAGATTGACAGACATATTCATATATATACATTTGTATACTCATGTATATCCATATACATGCATTTACGCATACAAATACCGCAACACGTACATGCATTAGAAAAACAAACGTAAGAAATCTATATATTTTATAAGCAATAACAACAACATTAACGCAGGTCTTGGCAATAAGATATAACAACAATAACGACAATATGCAACGCAGTGTTACGAGTTACGTGTTGTTTGTTACAACTTGAGCGGCTGCATTTTAATTTTAAAACAAGTTACGAATTATTCGTACTTCTGTTGTGTTTACATGTGATTTCATGTTGTTGATGTTGCTGATGATGTCCCAATTCTATTTTATAGAGTGCGTACGTGTATGTTAATGTATATATATGTGTGTGTGCGTATATGCATATATTTATTCTTTGCATTTGGAAATCCATCCAGTCATTTTTACCATCCATTTTTGTGTAGATTTTTGTTGTTTGCATGTTTGACGATGATTTTCTTTACTCTTTCTTATTATTTATTTATTTATTTATTTATTTTTATTCTTACCATCTTGTTTTTCTTTTTGATTGTTAGTCAACGTTTTCTATCTCTTTCTGTTAGTCTTGTTTCGTAATTTGTTTTTTAAGGAATACTAAATATATTGGTTGAATTGTTTGTATGGCTGTCAGAGTCTGGTTAAGCGCTGTATTGTGCTTCGCTGTGTGTTTGATGTGTGAGACTGAGTGATGCTGTGATTTGCATAAAGCATTAAAGGCATTTGGAGACAAACACATATGCAGACAAACAACACCCATACAGACGTACACTTTTTCTCTAACATTGAGTCGGCCATGAATAAGTGGTGGCGGCAGTATCGATGGTTACTTCTTTTTCCACCAAATCTGGAAGTATATATATATATATGTATATGTATATGTTTATGTATATGTATACATACAAGAGTGTGAGTGATGTGTTGATGATGATGACGCTAACGATGATGATTGTTGTCGATTCTTAAAAGTGTTTCATAGCATAAGTTCATATATATTTGTGTGAATATGTATGTATTTACATATAAACATACACGTATATATAAAAGTGTTTGTTCATGTGGCTGGGTGTGCGTGTGTGAGTGTGTGTGGGTATTTTGCGCGTTTCTCTTTTTCCGTCTTCTGGCTGATGGAATTGATGATGTTGGTTTGATGGCATTGTGTGCGAAATGAGTTTGCATAAAATGCAAAAAGTGTTTGCACATTTCTTACAGGCATAAAATACATACATATACATCCGTGTATGTACATAACTATGCAGGCATTGCGCAGAAAACAATGCAAAACGAATATCAAATATAGCAAACCGTCGTCTCCTTAGTATTGAATTGATTTGATGTAAATCCAATTTCAATATAAAACAACACAAGTGCACCCAAACGTAGAAAAAAAAAAAAAAAAACAAATACCGAAATCTGGAAAAAGTAAAACACAACACATACGCATATACAAATACACACACGCACCCGTTATTGTAACAATAAGTATGTTATATTGTACATGTAGTCGAAAGAGAAGTCGTTGAGACAAGAATTCATTACTTCCGCATCTAAATGAAAAATCTTTCATTTCGTTGTGTTACCCAGAAGAAGAATGGCACAAGTATAGAAAGCTTTCTGCAAAAGCTGTAAAATGCAATTGTAACATAAAAACAATTTGACCTCTTTGCCATCGATATGCACGCGCTCACACACATGTTATTATATAGGAAACTCGTAACTGTTGTCTAAACGTCGCTTTACCGTCAAATCGTAAAAATTTAGTTATTCGTTAACTGTAGCTATGTTGGTGGCAAAAACGCTTCTTTTTGATGCTTTACTCATAAAAGAAAAAAAAAAAAGCGAAGATAAAAACAAATCTGTAACAAAACGTACAGATACTAAACTTAACGCAAAATGTTCAAATATCCACGATCAGCCCTTTATTTTACCGTTTAAATGAAAGAATGAAAAGAAATACTTTAAAGAATAAAGAAAAAAATTACTAACAAAAATTTTAGTGTTTGCAAAATTAGCGTTAAAGGCCGGAAGGTTTAGTGTTGAAAATTTAATGAAATCTACATAGAGTGTGTAGTGTCACTGCATACATGCTTGTGTGTTTGACTTCTCAGGAATTTTTAAAATTTTTTTATGTCGTCTATATATATAAAATTTGTAGCGCAGTTTTTTTTCCCATACGAAATCAAGCGAAACCAGGTGAGAATCGTTAAAATGAATTGAAAGAAAAATCAAGGAGAAACGTAATGCTTTAGTCGTTTATTTAGTGAACCGTCTAATTATGTATGAAAATAGTTCTAACTATGAGTAGACTAGACTGTTGACGATATGAATTCAAATATTTTAACTGTTACACACACAGTACTTCCGATTCATATGTCATCCGCACAAAACAAATGAAATATGAATTCTTCTTCTTCTACAATATATGGTCATTAGATTGCTAAATGTCGTGCTTGAGGGTTAAAGTTTCTAATACAATAAATGCTAAGAGTTAATTACGTTTACTTACGTTCTTGTCAGAACGTTAATCCACCTATTGGCCGTGTCACTCAGAAAATGCAATAGATTTCGTTGATTTTACAGCGTAAGCAAAGACGTCTCAAAAACTTTTTAATGTTGTGAAAACTCCTGTAGCTTTCCTCATACCCATCATTATTATCTAGTTGTGAAGTTATTAAGTTTTTAGAAAAGGTCACAGGAGTACACATTTGCCACAATCAGATTAGGATTAGTTTCGTTAGCTTTTTTTTTTCAAATAGTCAAGCAATAGTATGAAAACACTATTCAGGCGACAGCTTGGAGTTCGACATTACTACTCATCGTTGAAGTCACCGAATTTGCGCAGTTAAACAGATAAAATTATACTAAGCCAGGTTTAAGTTAATGTTAAGTTAAAATAAATGTTGCAAATACATAACTGATGATACCATCATTCAGGCCGAAAAGTGTGGTAAGTGTGTAGGCTAGAAATAGTTCTTTATTCATTTCTTGCTGCTTTAAATTAAAATTTAATTATTGTTTCTAAATAAGTTTTCACAGCTTTTCCTATATTAAAAACTAAACTACATTGTTTAATATCGGACGACGGTGATTATCAGAATAAAAAACACGTATTTTTTATATGTTACAATTAAGATAAAAATATTATTGTTATGTTACTTTGTCCAATGTTGTACTATGTTGGAATATATATACTCTTTCGTGAATCCGTTTTTATATGTTAAGCCGAAGAAAACTACTTCGATTAGTATTTGAGCCCTAACAAATATGAAAATATGAAAACAAAAATATTGGTACGACCTTCAATTAATCAATTTGACAATAATAGCCGTAATCTAGCAGAGTGACTGACAGGTAGTCTAGAGACGTTGTAGCTATTATGTGATTGAATCAAATATTGGCATTCCAACATAACCATAACGATAACACTCTCCAATAACAATAATAATTATAATAAGAATAAAAATAACAAGTAATAAAGTTATATTCGGCTGTGCCGAAACTTTTATACTCACCATCCTTATCTTAAAAAAAGGGGAAAAACTAAATTGTAATTGGTGGGCGTGTCAATGAAAGAACTTCCAATATCTCTGCTAAATTTTAAACCAATATCTTCACTTTTACGGCCAGGAGAATGTTTACCACAGACATCAAATAGTTAAGTAGCCAGACAGATGGATAGACGTATTGACGGATACGTTGATTCCGAATTCCATATTGATCAAGAATGTATACATTTTGTGTGGTTCCAAAAGCATCTTTCTTAATGTTACAAACATTTGCGTAAAAAGAATTAAATTTCAATATTCTATTATATCGAGAGGGCGGGGTCGATCCTTTCCACTTTTGCAGAGAGGCTACCGGATAGCAAGCGGAACATTCTTGGAAGTTTTTCCAATTCTGTCTGCTACGAAAAATGAGCAAAACTACAAATTTTTTTTTTTTTTGCTTCCATAAGCAGAGTTGTTCTTAGTCTACGTCGTACTGTGGGCGCGTCCTTTAAACGATTTGGCCCTGAGACCCTATAGATATCAAAGGAACGTGTTGGATATATCGTGAATGAATATTTGGATATGCAAAAACTCTATTCAAAGTGGCTGCCGCAGCGAGCTAACAATCGATCAAAAACAACAACGAATTTATGATCCTAAGCAGTGTTTGGAGCTGTTCAATCGTAGTAAACCCGAATTTTTGGGTCGATATGTGACAATGGATGAAGCATGGCGCTATCATTTCACACCCGAGTTCAATCGACAGTCATCCGAGTGGACTGAAGCCTATTTTGAGGCTAAAGACAAATCGTACTATAGAAATTGTATCGAAAAATTGTATGATCGCTATAATCGTTGTATCGCACTCGAAGTCAACTATATAGAGTAATAAAATCAAATTTTATCAAAAAAAAAAATTTTTTTCTATCTTAGCCTATGATCTTTTCAGTTTGTGTATAATCATTTTTTCGTGCGAAAATGTCAACTTTTGTGCAGAATAAATGTCATTTCCGCGTCATTTTTGGTTTTTCTGCTTAACTCTAAATATAGTACCGTTAAATCCTTACAAGCGGTGAACAGTGGCTTTTCTGGGATATCCAAAGCACAAAAATTCACGATGCAAACTAAACGAAACATTAACGTGGGTGCGTTATGTGAAAAGTCATGATATCGTAGGTTTTCAGCACCACGAAATTCGACCACATACAGCAAAAAACGAGCAGGAAATTTTAGTGGCACAGGAATGCAGGAATATCTTACTCTCTTCTTCTTAATAGTCAAATGAGGCTTCCAATCTTCCAAGAAGTGACTCTTTTTGTGCCCTGCCTAAAACTGCCACTTGTCGCTCCCTTAAGACATTCATATTTTATCTAAAAAATGTGAGAAGTAGCACAATAAACTCTTAATTTTTAATAGAAAACGGCTGAAACTTATTATTATACCTAATATTTTGCCGCAATTGAAGGAGACAAATATTCAGATTTCGCACATATAATTGGTCTGCAAACAAATAAATTAAAATTGTCTAATTAGATTTTAAGTAAACGTTTGACGAAAAGTTGTTAAGTATAAATAGCGCAAATATTGCATTGGCTTGAAACAATACATCTCGAAAAAAAAAGTTCAACTTAAAACATCTGATGTAAGGTAATGCAATATTCATGTATTAATGAAATAAAGTGCAGAAATCTGCACACTCTTCTTAAACAAAAGCATATGAATGCAGAATTGCATGTTCAAACAAAAGCTACGATAAAGGGAAACAATAAAAGCAACAACGATGAAAGAGTTTATATTACAAAACCATAAAAATACCGCAAGAACTTTTACTGAAATTTTACATCAGAAAAAAAAGAAAAAATGTTAAGCCTTAAGCAAGCGTAATCACGAGTATATCTTGTATGTGAAGTGCTCAGCAGTGCCATCAGCAACACAACGTGACCACTATGTTCACAGACATCCATATGTTATTACGTATACTTTGGTTTTGGTCAGTTTGGTATGTTCGGTAACCGATGTCAGCAAAAGACTGCCGAAATCTTTTTCTGTGTTGTTTACTCTTAATTTTATTTTTTGCTTTTTTTTTAAAAAAAAACATAGATAGGTTTTCTTGTATGTGATGCGACTCTCGAACTACTCACAAGTATATTAATTCACAATCATATACGAATATAACATAATTTTTCAAGGTTTGTTTTAATAAAATTTTTAACACTTTACCGCAAAATCGGCATGTGTCAAGCAGCAGTAATATCAAGATGACGATGATCATCATTACACATGACACTACATCATTATAAAAATAAACACACAAACAAGCGGGTAAAATATGCTGGCAATAAATATATCTTCAAGTAAACATAAACATGTACTGATGCTGTCGTTGTCTTTATTCTTATTTTATTCAAAAATACATATGTTTGTATGGACTCTTCATATCGATTCACATTTCTTAACATTTTAATATATTTTTATTGCGGTTCGTCCAATAATTGTTCTTCTTGTTATAGTTTTTTACTTGTAATTCCTTTTTATACTATTGTCACGCTTATTGAATAAATAAATGCGGTTCATTTTATTAACTCATTATTCAATAGGCTGAGATTTAAGCTGTTTGGTCATTGGTGGGATGGAATGTGAAATGGATGGAGAGAAGGGAGGAGGAGAGGTGTCGTTGTTTAAATCTTAAATAAAGAATAGTCCGATCTAATTCATTTTTAATACGAATTCTTAATATAATAAAACCAATATGTAGTCTACCGAGCTTCATCTAAATTTCTCAAAAATGACGATTTTTAGAAACGAGATCAAAGGTAAAACTGATAGACATGCTTTGATCTATAGTAAGAAGTGCGTCCGCCTCCAGCCATTCTGAATATTGTTTACATCTGCACAAACTTAGTATACTTTAACCACAATGATAAATATATTTTTATTATTTATTCAAACACATTTTGAATTATTATCTTGCAATATTTTCGTTTAATGTTCGCAAATATTTCGCAAATTGCACAGATAAAATTAGGCTTATCAATAGTATTTATAACTGTTTCCTGATACGGTAAACTTACATTAATTTATATAATTTTTACAAAAGCTTTCGATAAAATAGTACTGAAAATCTAATAATAAATGTATTGATAAGGGGATCAATTGAATTTTCTATAAATAATCCGTAGAATTTTTCTATAAATATCTGTGATAAAACCCAATACATTTTTGTACACGTAAACGCGAAATTTATTTGCTTATCAATAAAATTGATACAAATAATTTTAATAACCTTTAAAGTTAAAAAGAAAACCTTAAAGATAAAAAAAAAACTAATTTACACCGTTTAAGTCTTTTAAAAGTATTCGATAAAATAGTATTGAAGATCTATTTTCAGTTATGCTTGAAGTAGAAAAATCGAATACTAATTTCCTGATTTTGCGTCAAGGAAAAATTTTGCGGTCATGCACCTAATTTTGTACCATTATACGGGCGGATATCGTTCGTACTTGTTTTGCTTTTTATTAGTGTATTATCATAAGCACTAAGGAGTCCTGCATCTTAATTGAAAAAAGAATTTTGTGCCGATATTTTAAGGAAGTATTCGTTCAAATCCGCGATGTTTCATTTTTTTTTTTTTTTTTTTGAAAGGGAAAAGTAAAATTGTACAATTTGGATATATTTTATACTTTTAAAGGTTCGTAAATTCAGAATTCCTGTCGCGACCTTTATTATGTAGATTTTGATCTTTGTTTTATGGAGCAGTCACTACTCATTTTCAATTGCCATTTATGTAACGGACATAAGTACAACGTTGATTAGGAAACCGATTAAATGCATTTTGATTTTTAAAGTAACTGAGGACATTTGATAGTCATATGTCCCTGTTTTTTTCTCCGCTAATGATATTACTGTTCCTAAGACACTGCCTGGAAAATTTTGAAAAAAAGTCATAAATAACAAGATTAATAACAGAATTAAGATTGAACATTAATTTACACCAATATGGATTATAATCCGAAGGAACTGAACTATTAAAGGATGAACGTTTTTCAAACGCAGTAAGAAAAAATTAATGGAATAACTCATATGCTTGCTTCATGTAGCATTAATATCTCAAAGTAATAGTTTAATCATTCATCAATATAATAATGATAATGATATTGATAAGGGGATCAATTGAATTGAATTGAATTGTGTATAAATACCCAATAGAATTTTTGTATTAATATCTGTAGTTATTTTGAATTAAAAGTAGTTACATTTCCCATTGGTTATATTGAAGTGCTTAGAGTAAACTTTCGGAAAACGATATTTCAAAGATATAAAAACATGAAAGCTGGTAGGATCTAAAAAAAAAACTGGTAAAGATCAACTTAAATAATTCGTTTATTTCTTAGGTTACTTTTGTCTGTTGTTGGTGGTTGTTGTGATAAACTATGCCTGGTCCTGCAATCCAGACGGTGACAATAAACCTACTTGCTCTTCGGACAACTTAAATCTACCCATACGCAATTTCTGGGATCCTACTTGTTATTGGTTGTGTACTGAAGTAGGAGCTGAACCGATATGTAAACGCTGCAATACAAGCGGCATGTTTGATCCCGCACAAGGAAAATGCATTCCCTACTATGAATGGGAATGGACACCACCATGTCCATGGTGATTAGGAAATAATCATTCCGTTTTGAGGAATTAAATAAACTTTCTACTATTTTCAATATATTATTGTGTTTATCAATACAAAATTGATTTAAATAGTGTTTAGTATCTAATAAGAATTATTTCCTTTTTATTAAAGCCCGTTTGTTGTTATCATTAAATTCAGATGCGCGTCTATAAAATAGTTGAGAAGTATAGCAAAAGTAAAGGAAAACATTGCAAACTCTGGGGTTGGTAGACAAATCAACATAACGATATATTAAACACTTTGTTATGAGACACTTACTCAGTCATGCGTCTATTTTTTCTCTCTTTCTCTCTTTTCATCTCATTCTTAGCATGTGCATGTTTCGCGGCAACAAAAATTAACCAACAAATTGGGCAAATTTCCAAAAGTAATCTATGGCACAGTGCGAGCCAAAAATTACATGTAATATTTGTGAGATATGTGGTTGTGTGTATCCGTGTAAAAAGCCAACGAACGAATTGAATGTACAAAAGTTCAAGAATGAATTGAAATAATGAGGCAAACAGTAAATGCATAAAAAAACCAACAGAAAAAGAAAAATTCATGAATGAATGAATGTCACGAGACAGCGACAACATATTGCAGAAAATCTTTATAGACAAGAATTACATAAAAGCATATATTTATAAATATCTACAAACATATACATTTATCAGCACTTGTATGTTAGTGATCATGTGTCGACGCTGCAACTCTTAATGTCCTGTGTGTGAGATTTTAGCATAATTTAAGCACATAAAACCAACTAAAGTTTTACATTAAAAGACCGTCAACTTGGTTTAATACAAAAGTTTGGATTCTTCGTGGACGTAATGAATATAATAGTCAAAGCTTGACTTCAGTTTTGACTTGACTTTGACTTGATATAGTTAGTCGTGATCGTAGATTAATATTTTCGCTCTTTAACTTTGATTACTTTTGTGATACTACACTATTAGCATTTTTTTAAAGTCAAATATCTTAATCACTTTTAGACATTTTAGTGGAATTGCCTTTCTTATGACGAATGTTTCGAGGGGTTTTATTGTTTTAAAGGTTACGATTGAAGTAATCTCTGAGAAATTTAAAATCGATGCGTTTAGATCGAATGCCTTCCAAGTCATCGATTTTGAAAGATTTATTCGCGAAAAAAATTTCCTATTTGTGATGGAGCTATCTAGCGGTGATAACGTAAACATTCGCGATAGATTTAGCTAACTATAGGGTGTACATTTGTGTTTCAGTTTATTTCCTTTTTCTCTTTTAAAATTAGTACTAAAACTCTATCATATGAATAATGTCAGTTATAATGAAAACAAATGTAAATATTAGTCTGAACTCATGCATACATATGGACATAAAAAAATTTATATATAAATGAAGAAACAAAAAATATCTGCGATTGTTGAGTCACTTTTGTCTTTTACTTTTCACGTCCATGGTGATGACGACGTTCATCATAATGTTTATGTTTAGGAAAAACTAAAAATGATTTCTTGGCATTTTATTGGTTGGGTTGAGTTGATGAGATCTGTTCCAGTTTTATGGTTATGTGACTTCATATTTGCCATATTTATGTATATGTAAATATATTTATTTGGTTCATTACTTAGCTGCTGTGGTGTTTAGTTTTTTTTAATTTTTTTTTCTTTGTTTCTAGCGTTGTTTTTCCGTTCAATTATTATATTTACAGCGGACAGATAGAAGTCGTAATAACTTTAAAATTTCTATTGTTGGCTTAAGAGATTCTATAAAGGGTACGAATATGTGATTTTTATAAAATTCTAAGTTAATTTAGCCAGATGTGTTTATTCCTTTCAGAAGTGAATTATATTCAGTTTTTTAAAAGCGCCGTTAAAGGTTTTTGATTAATTGTAAACTTTACTGTTTGTTTTTATATTCGACAATTGGTTTATGGTCGATTTGCAATAATTCGAAATAAATATGAAAATCTTTTAAAGGTGTAATACTACTGTAGATCAGCTTAATATTCTGCCTTGATTTAACCAAGCGGGTTTTTTTTGCGGTACGTAGAAAGCTCACGAGCCCAATGTGCGGGATATTAACCTGTCAAAACCACCTATGCATCAGTTCTCTTGTCCTCATGGTATAACTGTTAAGTATCCCTTCACGGGGAAAAACGCCGTTAATTTGGGCTCAACATCTATCTGAAGCAACAACTAAAATAACACAATTTATACCTAATGTAAAGCGGCGAGACTTCTGAACCGGATTCTATCTTGGATCCGTAGAATCCGGCAGATGTTTGCTCTATTTTGCAACTAACATGCGCCATACGAGGTTTATCGGCGAAGGTATTTTCCAAAGCTTCGAGCGCAATTCACTCTTCAATTGTTCGAACTGGGAGAAATGAAAAATGTGCGCTCTGCGTCTTCTGCTATCCTACGCCGTAGACATCACGGGTCGTCTTCATGTCCGGCAGTTGCCTTACATAGAAGTCAACTTCGTCATGGATCCACGAAAACCAATCTTCAATCTTTGGTATTAGACGGTGAGTTCATCTTTCTTTTCGTGATTGATCTCAACTGTTTTGCAATTCATCTAGCAAGACGGGGCTTCTTCATTGGATTGAGAACTTTCCCTTTCCCATTCTTGGACGTTGCGCAAAAAGAACTGCATGCCCTTATCGCATATAAACGGTAAGTCGAGTTAAGGCCCCTGCGATATGATGGCACGTCCATCGCCCGGTACCATATAGGGCGCGCGAATAACAAGACATTTAGAGGTGACGTGGGACCAAATGGCGGACTTTCATTACCAACTTGCGTACAAGAACTTCCAATGTTTCTGCTTAATTTGAAGCCGACATCTTCATTTTTGCGACCAGGAGAATGTTTACTACAGACATTACATTAAATGTTGTTTCCTGCTTTTTTTTAAAATTAGAAGAAAATTAAATTAAACTTTCAGCAACTACTTTTGAATTTTTACGGAGTCTTTCTAACCAAAAAAACAAAAAAAAAAAAAATTTAAATGTGAGATAACATTTTAGTAGGCTTAGATTCTCATTTTGTAACAAACGGTTTTGATTTCTTACCACCCAATATTTTCGCTACAACGTTATTTCTACACTGCTTATTTGAAATATCAAGTCTTCCAGATTTACTTTATTATATAAATAAATAATGATGAAATTAAAGAAAGGATTGTAAGGCTTCTGAAAAAAAAAATTAATTTTGCTAAATTTGGATCACGTTTTGCGTTCATTCCTGTATGAGAAAAAAATGCATTTACATGGAAACGATATATAATTTTTCATATTTTGTCCTGAAAATAAATAAAGGTTAATATTATGCGAAGCGTTGTAAGATATTTAATGGTTGGCCTTGTTAAACTAGAACGTTTTTACTTGTTGTATTTGCTTTTACTATTTACAACGAGTTTATAAATATCCTGTAAGTGGCCCTTAAGGAATGTGAGAATGAGTCCACTGTATAAAAACCATTGCATTGACATGCAATAATTTTTATGTTTCAATAATATTGCTTGGAAGCATTTTATTTCTTTTTAATAAAATGTTACATTGGGTTAAAAAATTTGTTTAAGACTGTCCGGGACAGGGAAAAGTCCATTCCCATTCGCTCCACAACACGCATTCTTTTCTATCGGCGCTGAATAAAAGAGTGTCGTTACAGCGTTTACTCTCAGGTTCACCGTTAGCGCTAGTGCATTCCCAATAGTGTGTAGGATCCCAGAAATTGCGTTGTTTGACGTTTACGCTTGAAGAGTTGCATTCGGGTTTGCCATCGCTATCAGGATCACACGCCAAAACATAAGTTAAGCCAACAGCCAAGCAAACAATCAAACAGAACGCTAAAATGAAAATTACATTAAAAAATTCGGTCTGATCTTTACTGCTTTCCCAGGACATTTACCAGCTTTCATATTCTCCTTTTTCGATACGCGACTTGAGTAATCAACTTTATGAATGTAAATCACAAACTTTTTACTTTTGAAAATTGCAAACGGTATTTATAACGGAATTCTGGACCAATTGTGAAAAACTTACAATTAATTAGTTACACTGTTTTCCAATAAAAGTACTTGTACTATATTACTTGCAGTAATGAAATGTAAAGTGGAGGTCAAATAATTAGTAATAAAAGGAACAAAACAACGTTTCGATTGCAAAAGTCAACAACTAAGAATATTATACTTGGGTGTGACCAAATCTTGTACACCCATCGTTTTAGTCTTAAAAGACAAAAAGGTAAATAAACTTTCGATACTCTATAGCATAGAATGGATCGATTTTTTCTATTTCTATACATGTCGTGTGAAATCACCTCTCAACTCTCAATGTTTGTGACGAATTTTTGCGTCCAAGACTACGCACAATACAATATGGGATGGATGAACAGATATGACCAAATCGATTCAGATTTTTATATCTATTGAGAAGATATATACTTTATGGGGTCACTGAAGCTTTCTCTTAGATGTTGTAAATGTTTCGACGAAATAAACATACTCTCTAATGCTTCGATGGGAAGTGAAAAAATCAATTAAAATGTAACCTTGAAACTTACCGTATTTGATAGTACATTAGAAAAATTAAAATTGTAAAAAGTAATGAAGAGATAATAAGAGTTTCTTTTAAATTAAATTTTTAAAAACTAAAAAAACTGTTTACCTTTGTTTCGGAGGAATCGTGGATACACGATATTTTAAAGAAATCGTTAAAGTTATATTTTTGTAATAAATAAAAACGTTTTACTCGATCGATGAAAAAAAGTTTTCACATACGATCTTTATCGCTACAGCTGGTAAATTAATTACAAACATTTCTTAAATTTCCTTTTTTTCTTTTTTTTTTTTTTTTAATTTTTCTATATTAAGCATATTTTCAGACCTAGATTGTGTAAGACTTAAATCGGTGGGTGTGTAATAAGATCAGAAGATAAAAAACTTTCAGAGTAATATGATTAAAGTGGTTTAGAATCTAATATTAGTCGAGAGTTCACGTAGAGAGTTTACAGAAATTTTGATTCGTATTGAATGGTAAAGTTAGTGCATTATTGTGTTCCTTTCATGGGCATGAAAATTAATCAGAAATTTGTAAATGTTTTTACATGTATTTAAGTTCTTTAGTAAATAAAAACCGAACGTATACAGCAAACAGAAATGATTTTACTTTATATATATATATATATATATATATATATATGTACGTAATTTTCGTTGCGATAATATACTCGTACATCCAATTAGTTTCAACAAAAGAGTTCAATTTCACTTCCAATTCGATTGATTGCACACGTACCGGGCGGGATCGCATACATTTTTATAGGCTTTCGTTGACAATCACAATCATACTTTTAATTTGCTTTTTACCGCCCAAAAAGCCCGAAAAAAGAAAGAGATTTTATTTAATTTTTTTTTTATTTTTTTTTTTTTTTACAATAGAGAGACATTTGCCCAGCAATGTATTTGTCGTTATTATTGTCGTTACGTGTGTGTGCTGGGCTATCTTTAAATTGAAATCTATTTCAGTGATGAAGTCACATTTGAATTGCAAAAATACATAAAACGAAACAAACAAACAAACAAAAAAAAAAGGGAAAAAAATTAGACAAACAAAAAACAGTTAAAGGAGAAGTGTGCGGTTTGCATTGAACATTACGTTCGCACTACGTAACACGATCAAACTGTTTAATACAGATTTATAGGCAAATCTCACATAGCTCCACAAGAAATAGGATTTATATATAGAAGTGCCGGCACTTTATTAAGCTTTAAAAGCGGTAATGTGTTAGCATTAAGATTTTTGTAGGATCTAATATTTATCAGACTGGAAGTGTAAAGACTTGAAATTTTATTTAAAATTTTTACAAAATAATAGTAATAATAATAATAGTGACAAAGTCACTGAGTAACTTAGAATGTCGATATAAAGGTAAATCTAAATAAGCAAGTAAATCGAGTCGACCAGGAAAAGGTATTTGAAGATGTTGCAACAAGCAAACATTTGCTAATAAAAGTTGATATCTTGTCACCAAATCTTAACAACAAATTTGCTGTTGTTGCTGCGGTTATATTATGCATAAAAGACAACGACATAAGCGAAGACGATGAGTATTGCGGTAGCAACACGTATTTGATATTATTGTCCAGATAATTGTCATGTTTGTTTGGTATTCTTGAACTTGCTATTGGGGAGAACGGAAAAGCAACGAAAAATGTTTACGTTACATTCCACCGTAGGATTTCAATAAATGCCCGTGTCAGCTGTTTCTCAAGTTTTATATAGATTCTGAAATAATATATGCTCGCAGAGTCTTTGAAGAAAGGAAAAATTTTTAGAAAAAAGTTTTTAAAATAAATTTTTTTCTCATAAATTAAAATTTAATTATTTCTGCATTAGATTTAATTACTTTGCGTTGAAGGTGACTCTCATCAACTTTATCTTGCATTATTATTTCGATTATTCTTCAAACTCTTCTACATGCATCGTCATCTTGTTTAATGTACTTGGCGAATATCTGCCTAATATTAGTCTAACATATTCCAAACCTGTTATCCCTTCAAAAAAAAAAAAAAATTCTTTTAAATTGCAATAAATGAAACGGTATCGAAAGTATTGACCTTTACACTTACACGGCAGACTATAGCTAACGGTAGGCTATAGACAAGCTCGGATATCATACAAATTTTAATGAAAACGTTTGAAATCGAACCATCATTGCGCTAGAAGGCTTAGGCTTAGGATAATGCATCCCATTCATAATCCAGACCTGCAACATAGCAGCAGACAAATGGCAGTACGGCGTTCTAAATAATGTTAGATTCGTTCAAAAAGGAAACTTTTGAAAACAATTTTTTTTAACCAGGCTCCACAAAAATTCCATAGCGACTACGGTGTTGTCGAACGAACTGATACATGTACGATATATTGTTCTTTTTAATAATACTTTTATTCGTTACATTCAACTGCGAATACTGAATATTATTCAGGCAATTAAATAATAGGCTGAGATTAATGTATCGTCACTAGCGTAACACTTTACAGTAACGTTTCGATTGTTCTAATACGAAAAGAAGAAGGAAACTTAATTAAACCTATTGAAGGACTATAATGAAAAATGACATTTTCTAGGTATACATTTGCGTTTGTTTAGCCAACAAACAATTCATCATAGCAATTGGACAAATTGTTATAAAAGAAATCAAACAATTAAAACGGAGGATAAAAACAAACAAAATAAACGTTTTTTTGCTTCTTTTTCAACCGTCATGTGCATCCCTATGCAGTATTGTTTGCTTTGTGTCTAGCTACACACATATACACTTAAAAGTAAATTAATCTAACATAAAATTTTCAATTTGAAAAAAAATAAATAAATAAATAAATACAAATAAAAAAAAAAAAAGGAAAAACAGCAATTGCTGAGAAGAAGATTTTGCTTTTGTGTATTTTATTTACCTTTAACTATAACATTTCGTAAAATCACCAAAAAGAAAAAATAAAGGGCTAACGTCTAAAGGAAGCCAGCTATGCTGAGAATAGAATGAAGGAAAGAAATAACGAACAAACGAAAAAACCCAATTTCGGTAACGTATGTTCGAATATTTACCAACACTCTTTTCTTTCATGTTGCTGCTGTCGCTTCACAAAAGGATACAACACAGATGCCTCCTACTTCTTATGCCGATTAAAGAATGAAAAAAAGAAAACAGACCCAAGACCGAAAATTGCCTTTTCTATGCAATTTTACATTATTCGCTTTTTCTTTCTTGTTGCTGTTGTTTTCTTCTTTTTTCCTTTTTGCTTTTTTTTTGGTAACAATTGAATTTTTAAAATGTATTTAACTGTTGAAGTTATTTTTTCCTATTTCTCGTTTACTAGTTTTTGTTATTATATTCTCAGTGTACTGAGTATACAATTTTCTATTTCGGTTTCAATTTTTTTTTTTAACATTTTCCAGCTGTATTCCTTTAAGTATTTCCTTTGGGCATTAAGAACGTTTTTATTCTTTATGCAGAACGATCCATTTTCCGCTGATTCGTTTCTTTTTTTTTTTTCTTCTCAACGTTTACCTAACAGATAAACAATTTTGTTACTTTAGCTAATCGAAAAAAAAAGAAAGAAGGAAATGGTATGGATAGGCTTAATGGAGTAAATAGCTTTCATGTGACAATAGCAGAAGAAGAAAAGGATTAAAAGGAAGAAAAAATAATAAATTAAATTAAATCAGTAGGATCATGATTGCAAAATTTAAAATTGGAAGATTTTTTCTTTGAATTTAGATCAAAATGCATTATTATATAATAAGCAATATTTACAAACAAAGAATATTGAGAAGCATAGACTGAAAAGATCCTTTGCAATTTTTATCCAAAACATATATAAAATAATATATAATAATATTTCTTATTAAAAAAATTAACAAAAATTTTTCTTTCTTACAAATAAAACATACTTGTGGAAACCTTAGTCAATTAGTATTCCAAACATTTATTGAAAGTTTCTACTAATTCCATATTATTAACAAATAAGAAAATTATAATCGCCTTTACCTTAAACAGAGGTAAAATAAAGCTTACACTTTAATAGATGGGTATGGCAGTTTTTTTTCTATTTTTATGGAATACCGGTGATATTTTTATTGCATAGCCCATGAGTAGCGAGCAAAACACCCAGAAACCAGAAGCTGATTATACTTACCACCCAGCTGATTATACTCACCACCCAGCTGATTATACTTACCACCCGGGGTGACTTGGTCATTGTGTTTGTAGCGCTCAAAAGGAAACTTTAGAGAACCCATAAAGTATATATATTATTGATTGGCATCAAATTTAGAATCGATTTATGCATGGCCGTCTGTCCGTCTACAGTATAAAATGTTCTGAAAGCACATCTGTTTTATGACTTTTTCGCTCAGTGATCATAAACTGTAAAATACAAAATTATACAGTATTCCATAAAAATAAAAAAACCCACCACGCCCATCTATTAAAATTTAGTCTTTTTCCCTTTTCCAACGATATAAGTGACGGATATAGAAGGTTTGGCACACAAGTGAAGCTAATTTTCTTCCTTGTTTATTATTATTCAAACCTTAGACTATATGGAGCATATCAAATTGGATAAAAAAATGTGCATAATGCATAATGAATGTCGAAAATGCTTAAGAAAAACGTATAATCATGTATAACCATCGTTAAAAGTCTTTTTATTAATTTTCCAAAAAATATCTCTAACGATCTAAATAAGTATTTTTACATTTACTGAAATCTAATTGGATAATACGGGTTTTGCTATCGAATTTTTGATGTCAAACATCTTTTTCGAAAACACAGATTATTATTCTAATCTATTCTTGCCTTTTTAAAAGAAGAAGAGGTAATCGAGTACCAAATCATCAAGTAAGCGATGAATAAATTTTGACTTATCAGTTCAACTTAAAATTCTTATTGTTTGCGTTCATCCCAAAACTCATTACACATAAAGTCGACGATTGTTCATTTCTTAAAGCCTGGACAATATCATAACATTTCGATGGAACAGAATTGAATTTATGAAACATTACTTTCGACGAATCGTAGTAGAGGTTTTTTTTTATTAAGGGTGAACCATTATATCTTGTGAATTCTTAAATCTCGCTGTAAATTAGATGTCGATCTTATTTTTTTCCATCCACCGATATTGTTCGATGCTTCTTAAACTCAACCGGCGAGATGAGTTTATTAATTCCGCGGCATTCACATGTGATGCTTGGTCATAAAGAGAGACAATTCTCGTTTTTCGTAATTCACGTTCCTTGATGAGACAATTCATGTGACACAAAATATTTACAAACATCGAAATTTTATAATTGAAACATGGAAAATTGTGACACAACTGCTAAAGATCGACTCACATATCGAGCATCTCTTATATGTTCAAATATAGTGTCACCGTGCCATGATTCAGTCGATTTCGAGATGCCTTCCTGTCTATTAAAGAAGAACTTTCTAGTTCTTCGAACTCTTTCTGGAAGAATGAAAACTGTATTGATAAACTACACCATTTTTTATTTTTATCAAGTTAAAATCGACAATCAATTCAATTGAATTGGAATACATGTTACTTTATGATAAAAATTAGAACGTGAAATATATTAATAATCTAAGTTTTAAGGTGCGTTCATGTTGTCAGTGTTTAAATTCTTTATTATTATTCAGCTTAAAAGAATTTAAATTTTTCGTTTCAACTATTTTAACTGTCTGTACTTGGGCGAAGGAAAGACGTAAATTATACAAAATTTTTCACGCAATTGTGTTCATTACTTCTACAGGGTTTTTGCATAAAAATCAATTAGGAGTCAGTCGTTGGCTAGTTCATAAAAAGCGTTAAACTACCTGAACAAATTTATGATGAAAATATGCATAATTTATGCTGCAACTTTTTACAACTCTTTAACGAGATATACCTCGTGACAGCAAGTTGAGCAACAGCAATCATAACAATAAAAAATAGTACGAGAACGACTAATACATGTACAACTAATACGACATTAATGCTGCAACACGTCCCAACACAGAACAATTGCAAAAATATTTATGGTACGGACATTAAAAAAGAACGTCATTAGAAAGCAATAATTTATGAGAATATGACAACAATAGCCACACACAGTGCATATGTATATTTCCATATGTCTTATAAAAAAACAAAAAAACAAAAACACAACAAATCCAGGAAAGAAAAAATCTTTTATTAAATTGTATCACAATTTTCCTAAATTTTTATAAGTTTCTTACATGTTGCGAGTATGCGTGACTTTAAACCGAAGGCAGAGAATTATATTTAAATGAATTGTTTGGGATTTAATAATACTAAGTATTTCTTTTTACGACACCGCAGAGTGTTAAGCCAAATTATACCAAGCAAGACATAACCTCAAAGAAGTATCTTTCTTGAATTTTTCCACACACACATGATGAACAATTGTAAATAATTAAGCAAGCGGTCTTAATGTTTATTTTTAAATACACACAGGCATGTGAACACATATCGTTGTTATAGTTACAGCAGAGTTTTTCCTCAAGTATTTACTCTAAACTACTATTATGTATGTTCGATATACTGTAAAAAAAAACAAAAAAAAAAAAAAATTCAAAATAGAAAAATGTAATCTTCTGAAGCATTTACAAGTATAAATACGAACAGACATAAGCATACGTACATGAAAAGTTATTACAAAATTTTGGAGACATTCTGGTGTAAAGTAAATAAATCGAATTTGTAAAATGTCAGAAAAATTGAAGAAAAACATAAAATTTTACAAATGCTATCAAATCAGCAAAATTGTATAAAAAATGATGAAAAGGAAAAGAAAACGGATGTTACAACAAATCAAATAGTAGTTGTGTTTGCATGCGTGTGTGTACTTGTGTACGTGTGTGAAAAAGGTAAATAATTCTGTTCATATACGCGTACATATGCCATCTTCCACAAACAAACTCAAGACAAATGTAATAAAACAAATTATTGAAGCAAATCCTTTAGAAATGTTTTTCGTTACAGAATCAAAAAAAAAAAAAAAAGAAACGAATAAAAATAAAAATAAAAAAGAAATATAAACGAAATCCAAAACAGACCCACATTGTAACTGACAATTGAAATCCATTGTTGGTGGTTAGGTTTGTGTGAACACTTATACATCAATGCGTATATGTGTGTGTTACAATGTGTGTGTAAACAATACAAATGCTTTTTTTTTTTTTGTATACAAAACGTTACAATCTCTCTATTGAATCAACAGGATGTCGATGCTTAAAAAATTAATTCAACGCAATATCGGAGAACAACACTATACACACACAATAACAAAAAAAAACGAATCTATTTAAAAACTGAATATATTTCGCTTTTTCTGTTTCTTTCAAATGTTACCAATAATATTGCGATCGAACATGACATCATCTAAGGCAAACAAACCCTGATATCAGGAACCATTTTTTTACAAGAAGGGAGAGAAACATAAAAGAAAATTAAAATTTGTGAAGGCGAGACAAAGAACTTCATAAGAAATATTATATATTACATATTATATATTATATATTATATATAATATATTATTAGTTTGGGGAAAAAGAAATCCATTATTTTTATATGAACTTCAGGACTTTATTTAACATGCTTCGGATTGTCCGATTTGG
>KK351033.1:823979-848983 GCA_000671755.1 Glossina brevipalpis
TACATATTATATATTATATATTATATATTATATATTATATATTATATATTATATATTATATATTATATATTATATATTATATATTATATATTATATGTTATATATTATATATTATATATTATATATTATATATTATATATTATATATTATATATTATATGTTATATATTATATATTATACGAGTCATCACAAACGATAGATTTAGAAAAGGCCATAGATCCCTCCATCGATTTTTGGCAGAATGTCCTTCTAAGAGGAACTGTAGTAGTATATTCGCTTACAAATAAAATTTCGATATACTTCAAAAACTTCTGCAAATACTGAAAACTGAAATCAATTTGATAATTGTTACATATATTTCTAAAGGCCACATGAAAATACGATGTCCAAGTAATCATTACTACTCGTACAATTAAGAAAAGTTTGTGGTATTTCTTGTATTGACTTAAGCTACGAATCGTTTAATAACGAAAAGATTTCCTTTCTATTATAAAAATTAAAATTTGTCGCTTAAAATCAGATCTTTTTCTTAAATCATCGATGAATATTGGCAGTTAATTTAACAATTTCAGTTAATCCTGTTGGAAAGGTAGCCCTTTTTCAAGTCAAATCGTACGACCCTTGCAAACTTCCAATTTCGAAGTATAGCTTTCTTGAGAATACTATATACGCAACGTGTGTTATCTGTAATATGCTTTAACTTGTACGTATATAACCATAAACAAACGAAGATTACACACGCCTTAAAAGAAATTTTGGATGTCCTTTGCTACGAAAATTAAGCAAAAGTCTTGATAGAAATTTGCTATTTGGTAGAAATCGTGTCACTTTATCTGGTTTATCGTCTATATCTATTATTGAAAGTAAATCGTATTTTCGCATGAGAAATAAGTCTAAATACATATAAGTCACGAAAAGATATTTAGAAATATTCCTTTCATTTTGTTAAAGTTAAGAATGAGCAAAATTAAGAAACGAGATCCAAGTTTCATTTGCCTCACGAAAACGAAAACAAACGACGAAACGAATAGATGGACTTAGATAATTCACTTTTGTATCTTACGTTCATCAAGACCATACGCATTTTCTGGGATGATTTATAGCTATGTACTATTTTTTAGATATAAAATGACAAAATTTTAGTTTACCTTCTCTCCCCAGTGATGGATATAAAAATTAAAAGAGTGTGTATGTGAAATATTGAATCGATTGATGCAATAAGGATTTTTGTAAAATGTATCAAGCTAAATTCGATCAAATGCGTGAGAAATGTTAACTGAGTTAAAATTATTCACAATGAGTGTGTTCATTAGGTCGGTAACAGCCATTCATTTTGTAAACACAATTTTGTTTTTTTTTTCTATATGAAGTTTTTAGTTATCGTTGTTGGCGAGAAAGCAACAGTAGTTGTCTAGCAATGAATAGTAAATCTTTAAGGATAATAGCAAGTGAAAAGTAAATCCTTAAAAAATTAGCTGCAGCAGTAAAGATAAAAACAAGACTTGTGCTCTCTTATACTACCCTTAAGTATAAGCATATGCTTTACTTTGACTTTAAACATATAATATATGGATTGTGTGGATGTGTATGCACGATGTTCGTATGTACGCGTTCGCGTATTTGCTTAAGGTGACATTTATACAAATTCCGAATTGACGCCTTGATTCTGTAGATGTTTATCTGTAGACAAGCATGCAACGCCAGATACACTGGGTGATGTACATGCATGGGGATGAAAATTAATTGATATTAATGTTGATACGTGTTTGTCTAGTTTGCTCCCTGAATTGATTTTTTTTTTTTTCTTTTTTTTAGTTTCTATTATATTGTGTATGTATGATATTGTGTACTTTTTCCCAGTTAGTTACGAGATTATAAACGGAGTGAGGAAAGAAATTTATTTTCTTTAATTTCTTTTTCTTCTTTTGCAATAAATTGCAATATAGAATGGAACGAGAAAGAAATTATATACGTATTTCTATAGATATTCACTAAATAAAATGTTTAAATTTATTGTATTGAATACCTTCAGGAAAACATATTAATGAAAAATTCTTAAAGAAAGTGAGATGGAAACGATAGAACAACTGCTTGTTAGCCAACGATATGTTCTGATAGATATGCTTGGGAATTGGCTTCGATTGGCCCAATCATCATTCTTAATTAACGTTTTAAACATTATTTAATACATTAACCCTCGGTTGGGCAATAGATATTCAGCATTAGCTTTAAGGAATAACCAAAATTTTTGAGAAAAAGTCGATTGGGCGGCTGTTCATTCATTCAAAAAGCAAACATAATAAAGCAAAAAAAAAAAAAAAATAATACAATTTTTTAGGCTGTTGCAGTGATTTCGTCCCGTTAAGTCCCTTCTTATGCTAGTCATCGATGCTCTATAGGGAATGATAAAGCAAGATCGTATGATTTTACATGAAGACTTCAGATAAATAGAGAAAAACACCGCATAGTCAACAACAACAAGAATTCGTAACGTCGTAACATCGGCTTAATTCGTCTGTCCATATATTTTTGAATTTATCTTATAGATCAATAAATTTTTAAAATAATTTGATCAAATTTGGTACAATGAGATATTTCGAGCAATGAACGAATTCTATTAAAGATGGATTGTATAGGATGATTTTTATAACCAAATGAATCTGAAAAGTTTGAATGTGAGTTAGTATGTACATCTTTATATAGTCACTTCCCATATAAATACTCTTATAAAAGTATAAGCATTCATATACCAACAAGATTTAGTTTTTAATGTTCTGGCAAGTGCTCGTAAGCAGCGATAGAAACTGTACAAGAATCTTTCCCCGACGGTCAATCTGTCTTTAGTTTTTTTTATCGCATAGTGTAACTAAGCATAATCAAAAAGTCATTTCTAAAAACTCTATACATAGTTACATACTTAGAAGTATTTGCAAAAATAAATTTTGTCATCTTAAGACAAGAAGTAGTTTGTTAGCAGTCATTAATAGCACATTTAATACGATATTTAATCATTTTTGATTATATTCTTATATTCTTATTTATGAACAACATCTCAATCAATTTCTGAAACGTAAGTGCGAATGGACATTAATTAATTTGATGGATGAAGGAATAGTTATGTATAAGAAAGTTGCGAGATATATATAAGCTCTTGCATAAAATGAAAAATGCAAAGAAAAAAAAAAAAAACGGCACAATTTCTTTTTTGTCGGCCTAACAGTTACAGTTTAAAATATTTTATCCGACAGTGTAGTTTGTTGTACCTTTACACCATAAACCCAGAATACGGATCATTTATTTTTATTGATAGTTTTTATATATGAATATGCATGTGTCTGTATATATGTATACATCTATATGTATATATATATATTTATATATACTCATGTCCCTATATGTAAGCACAGATTTTATAATTATTTTTAAAAATGTTTTTTTTCTAATTTTTTTTTTGGCGTCTATTATAAAGAATAGTCTGTTTTTTGGGATTTTTTTTTCATATTCCATTGCTATTGGTGTGTGTATTTTGTTGTGTGTTGTTATTATTCTGTCAACATTTCGTTAAATTAGTTTTTTACCACCAACAATAGTTAAACTAGTAAATCAACAAACTTTATTGTTATTGCATGCACTTGGTTGTGTCAAACGAACAATGAGTGGTGTATGAGGAGTCAGCATGAAGTGGAGATTTCTGCTTTCCTCTATGGTCTAGGGATATGTATGCATGTGTTTATGTATGCATGTGTTTATGTATGCATTCGTGTATGCGTATGCATGTATTTATGTGTGTGCGCCCTTGTAAATGAGTGGAGACAACAATCCTAACTTTAGAGTTAATAGTCTAGTGCTTCGTTATATGTGCGCTTAGTTTTCAGTGTTCAGTTAAACATATTCAAAATATTAAGTAAAGATGAGTTTTTGTGTGTAATGTAGTTGTGTTGGCATGTTGTATTGTGTTGTGTTTGTATTTTTATGCTTATTTACATACATACATACTTAGCGTCTTGTATGTAAACTGAAACCGATTTCTTTAGGATCGACTTGGTTCGACTTTGGTTTGCATTAGAATTTTGAAGAAGACACCTAAAACAATTGAAATATTGTTGAAGAATTTTTTATATTTTTTTTATTTTTTAATTTTTTATGTTCGTTAAATCTGTGATTAGTGGCTTAAAATATTTTTTTTTTTTTCAATTTTTCTGCTAGTACTGTCACAGAGTGTGTTGCAAAAAAGCTTAATTTAATATTATTTAAGAAATATTTTAAGCAAAAAAACAAACTTCTTTGTGAGAAGAGACGATGAGTGAAATATTTTCGGTCAACTGCTGATAAATGATAGTTAAGGCGTGAAATACTCGAATGATTGCATTTCTATTTTATTTTCTTTGATTTTCGTTCTTAGTTCTAAGCCCTAATATAACTAAAATGTATGTACGTACGTTCTGAAGGGAAACGGCTTTAGAATCGTTAGATGGTTGGTTGATTACATTGAAATTTCGTGTCAGTTTTAAATCATTGTCTTCCATCATTTCTTGTATGTTTGTGAGCTGTGGCAAAGAAATGTAAGTTTTAAAGTGTTTGTGGTTTATAGAAATAAAAAAAAAAAAAAAAAAAAAACAGAAAAAGACGAAAATAATGTACATTCCAACAAAAACAACAACAACCATCTATAGCAGGAAAAAGAAAAAAACACCGAAAACGTGATCCCAGAAAAATGATTTTCTTGCCATTTTTCATGTTTGAATTTTTTCAGGGATTTCATGGCCTCAAACATATTTTTATATTATTGTTGTTGTTGTTCTTGATGTTGTTGTTACTGTTGTGGTTTGTTAATGTTATTGTTATGGTGGAGGTTGAATAAAAATCTAACGTGTGCTGGGAAATAAGGTCACGTTGACGTAAATGTTGTTGTGTTTTACCAGCCACAGACAAACAACAGCCCAACAGCGCCACAAGTTAAGCAGATTACGAAAAAAAATAAAAAATAAAAAAAAACACAACAAAACCGAATTTCGGTCACCCGCTCTCTAAGTACTAATAAATTTAATATCTAAATATGTTTTATTAATTTTTTTTTGTAACACGCGGAACGAATATGTAGCAAACGCTTCTTTTGAAATAAGTTATAAAGTTAATGAAATGAATTTTTAAAGTATTCAGCAGATAGATTAAGCATTTTTTTTCTATAGTGTTTAGATGCTTTCGAAAGAGCTTCTATAACGATGAAATCACAATGTCGTCAGAGAAATGGCTAACAGCCCTCATGGAAAATCAAGTTCATGATGTTTTTGAATATTTTTGTTTAATTGTAAGAGATTTAAATTTAATTTCATTTTCTTAATAAATTGTAAACGTTTCATTTCATTATTAAAAATCAATATCATTGAGATTGTTGATCTATAAGCTGTTGATGGAACGAATTTAAACAATTATCAATTATTTCTTTTGGGACAATCATAGTTTAGGGCTCAGAATATTTTCAAAATATGATTTGTAGTAATAAAATAAAAGTCAATTTAACAATAAATTTTGCAAAATTTTGAAATAATTTCAGTAATTTTGAATTTTGTATTAATCAAAAGGACTTTCCGTAATCTTGCTCTTAGTTGGCCTCACACAGTACAATGACTTAATAAACCGAGCGTATCGTAATTTGTTGATAGTGTGTACGAAATAAACTTAGACTAGACAGTAAGCGAGTCTTACAGCTTTCGTAACATTCACATCATCAATCGTTGGCAATCGATTTTCAATAACAAAAACAACAACATGAGCAATAGCAATAATAATGGCATTGCCTGGATTTGGATGTTTGGTAACAAAGCATAGCAAATGCTTTATGGTACTAAATTGTAAGTATGTCTGAACCGTGGCTAGGCTAAGGTAATGTTAATGATATAACTTTATGGTTTTTGCCACCAATTCTCCTAACACTACTCTCAAAAATGAATTTCCGAAATAACAACGCCACCACCACCATAATCATCATCACTACTATGTGCCATATCTATGCTTTTTGTGGCCATCTAAAGCATCATAATTCTTATGCATATTTTAGTATAGTGAAGAGTTAAAAACATGACAGCCAGTCGTGCCGCATGCATGCAATACTCACACCATCATCACCAATCGCTGAATCTTGCATTAGTCAGTCGTTGTACACACACACACACACACACATACATACATACACATACATACACACACACAACTAGTCATCTTCATAGTTAAACCTAGTTAGTTATCGTAGAGAAGTTTTTTGAAGTCACACACACACACACTTGTGCATTTGAGCGAAACATTTCATTTATGTCTCTGGCATGGGAGCGTTAGCCATTTTTTCATTGTTTGTCAATTATATAACTTGTAAATAATATCTCTGGACACTTTCGTTATTTTTTTTTCTTTTTGCCTTTTTTTCTTCTCCTTTTCGGATTTTGTTTTTTGTTTTTTGTAATAAAAAGGATTTTACTTAATTGTGAATTCCTAATAAATATTTTTAATTTTTCTAAATTGTAATTAAATTAAATTTTTTTTTTTCGTTTTTAATTTGTTATGTGTTTTAACTTTAAATTTGGTCTATGTTTGTCTTTACATTGGCATTCGCGTATTTCTTTTTTTCGCTGCGAACTTTTCACATTAGTAAAAGTTTCAACCAACTTTCATCCAAAGCCTGTTTAATATTCAAACAAACATTTGCTGTGACTTATATTCGCACACGAATATACGTACAGACTCAAATTAGCTTTCGCACTCTTACTCGCAAGACATCACTAATTAATATTTTACTTGAGTAATTGAAAACTATTGCATAAAATTTAATTTCTGAAAGAAATGTGAAGTCGAATTAAATTAAGTTAAAAAAAAAAAAAAAAGGAAAGAAGGTAATTTACGTTATTTTCTTTAATGATCAGCAATAAGGCGAACGATTTTGAATGAAAGATTTTATATACTCCGCCTTCTCGATATCGAGAAACTTAGCAAAACGGCATCAATTTTTTTAATACCGAGTTTTTGATTCCAACCGATAATTGCTATGAATTTTCTTATGTATAGTAAAATATACTTAATGAATATTCGGGAAAAAGAGTTCAAAATTCTGTTTGACCGCATCTTCAACATACGTATGCCGTGGATTTACGCAGAAATTTGCTGCCCATCATCTTATTAATAAATAATGTTTAAATTAAATTATCGAAACTATCATATGAGTTCCTCTAAAAAATGTTATTTTAAAGTCCGAATCCCTTTAAATTCCTAAATGAAGCATCATCGACAAAGTAGGAAATGTACATATTGTCACAAGGATTAGAAATCAAAATTTTCTGATTAATAGATCATATTAGTCTCATAGAGAATAAGCAAGTTGATCTAGCAGCCAATGATCTCTTAAAAGATATATTGGAAAAAAAAAATTAACGAAACATCGACAATTCTATTATCCACTCTGCTCTCTTATTAATTCCAACCTTGTTCCATCGCCAAATCTATTTAATGTCGATTAAAAAAAAAACGTTTGCAAATATGATTATACAATCGCAATAAAGAATAGATAGAAGGATCTTAATCGAAGAAATGATATTTCATAATAGATTGGATGCTGTAGTAATTGACAAAAAATAAACTATTGTCTGTATACCTTGTTGATTTGTCGAGACCAATCGACGGAAGTAGAATTGAAAAATACACTGAAAAAATGAATAATTATATACCGTTACACCGCTTATACTAATGAAACGACAATGGAAAGAGAGTTGCAAAACATAACGCCAATATTAATATCGACCACAGGCCTTATACCAAGAACTGTAAGAAAAAGATTTCTTGGGCGAGTGCGAATAAAAAAATCAACAACGAAAGTTTAATATTAATATGAATGCTTCCAATTATGTAATTATCTGTAAATTCACTTCAAAAGAAAGAGACTATAAAGAAAATAATAATAATAAATGAAGACACTGTAAAAAAAAAGTAAATAAGAAGAATCAAAATTGTAGGAGGGGAGCGGTAAAGAACGATTTGAAAAATCGTGCTGACAGAAAAACGCAAGATGTTATATAGATAAGTGTTTTTTTTTTTTATTATAATAAGTATTTCCTTTTATTATTAATTTTTCATATAATAGTCGGCGATTCCATGATTATAAAAATGCTGCCCAGTGTTCAAATAATCTTTATTACTCTTTTTAAAAATTCTTTTTCAGAATTATCTTCAACAAAAAGAGTACAAAAGAGATTTAGTAAACTAATAGAAAAGGTTCGATTTTTCTAAAAAATGCTTAAAGTCTTTTATACATGTGGGCTTCAACAGTAATTGCAACTATTTACTGTTGTTGTATGAAATTATGCATAGATCTAGATTGAACGTATTAAGGCTTTTTCCGGTATTTACAGGTAAATGGCGCAAAAATTCAAAATATTCATAATGAAAAGCAGATAAAACTGGACAAAGAATTCAGAGGAAAATTAACAAAATTAGTAGATCACAAAGCAATTGTATCTGACAGGAGAAAGGAGTATTTGGAAAAGCAGAATTCAGTAGCAAACCAATTAATAACGTTGACAATTGATAGAAATTTTGAAGTTTATTATTATGGTTGTTTAGGAAATCATGATGTGATTAATAAAGAACATCGTTTTCTATTCACAGGTTTAAGGTTAGCTACTGCAGGGCTATACTGGCTTGAAATATTATGCATTTTATAGCAAATCGAAATCAAATAAAATCAAGATTCTCTGATATCGTATATAAGTAAATTCTTCTCTGCTAAGCATCGTCTAAGAATTATCATATAAAAATATTAATTTGGTAAAATTTATTTGAAATAAAAAAATTCGTTTCTAATTATAGTAACAATCTGTTGCCAATCTGTTAGCCTGAACCGTTTTAAGTGAATATAATAAACGTATATATGTTAAAATTTATCCATTAATTAAGAGAGTTAAGCTTAAAATTTAGTGATACTTTATGAAAAGGTAATAAATAATGGTTGCAGTTGAACGGAAATCTCACCTAAAATTGTTTAATCTAAAATATAATATCGGAGACAGCAGGAAATTTCAGCTCATTATTTGGGTGATTTCAAGTGTAAAACACAAACAACTACATACACACATAGATACATACATATAATTTACTATTTATGTATAAACCTATATTTGTGCTTTTTTCTTGTTTTCATTCTTTTAATTAAACTATTAATTAGCTTGAATTTGGTCAATGCCACAAACGTTTGTGACATTTGCGTTAAATGTACAAATATATGTAAGATATTTTGCTACAAACCTTATTATCAAAGTGTGAAATCTTTGGTGTATATTCAAGCATGACGTCATCTGCAACAGATTAAAAGAAATACCAACAATAATATTATTTTATGTTTATTCGCTTAAATGTGTGAGCTTATATATGTGTATGTATTATATATGAAACGATGTGTATGTCTATGCAGATGAATGTGCTGCACTAACAATGAGGATTTAATAAAACAAGTTGATTAAGTGTTTATTATACTAAAAAATACAACAATAACGACAGAAACAAAACAAAAACAACTTGAAATAATAATTCTTTTGCTGCTTGTTTCTGCAGTTGCTGCTGTTAGTAGCTGCTAAAAGAAAACAATTGCCACCGCAACCATTGTAAGGTTGCATACGTATGTATAAACGTGTGTATTCTGCTTCAGGTGGAAATTTGTTATTGTTGGTGGTTGGTTGCATCGCTGTCGGTGTTGTTATCGTATGTTGTTTGTGTGTTAAACTCATGTTACGTTGTTATTTTTAAGTACGGATTTGCTTGAGTGGTTTTAAGTGCTCCAACAGTCGCCTTTATTTTCTTTTTTGTCCCTTCTTCTCTTTTTTCTTTTTCTTCTTCTTCTTCTTCTTCTTCGTCCTCTTCTTCTTTTCCTTCTACATCTACAGCTTTTGCAATCACTTTACTGCAGTACAATTACATCTCTTCCCATCCACATAGATAAACAGACGCTCGGGTGGATGAATGAATAAATAGATAGGTGGATGGATGAATGTTAAATTATTTTCTACATATGTTTTACGATTGTTATTGTTGTTCTTTTCATTTTCTATTTTTTTTTTTTTCTATCTTTTTCTTCGTTTTTCGGAACTTCTTGTTACATTTACATTTTAGTTTTTAAAGCGTTGTTGGCATTTGCGGTTACTATTCTTGCTATTATTATTGTTGTTGTTATTGTTGTGGTTGGTATTCCAACATAATATTTTTACTTTGTAAATGTCTACATTTATGCGAACAGATTGAGATTTGATAACACTTAGCACATTAGGCAAACAAACGGCATTAAATATAATCTTTGTAAAGAAGTAATGTATGGATTGCCTTGGTTGGTTGTTATTGTGGTTTCTAGAACTGGATTTTTGGTTTTTGGCTTCTCTTCTCTGACCCAATAATACTTCCAAAGTTGCGGTGCAAAAAAGGTGTGTTTTCTCAGAGAGTTGGTGTATTTGCTTTAAACTTTTTTTTCTTATTTTTCGTTTTCTATTACTTTTATTTTTTTTTTTTTTTATTCTTTTCAAAGTCTTTGCAATTTTCAACAGACATTAACGAAATTTAATTAAATTGAATTTATTGCTTGAAAATGTTGGATATTGTTGATATACTCACGCACACATGCGCTACATTATGTTAACCAAGGCAAGTAACGAGTAATGCTTAAGGTTGTTTAAAGAAAGGCCAAGATCAAGAGCAACATAGTTCCCTAATAACAGAAACAACAGAGACTACATGCACTCAATTTACAATAAACAGAAATAACAAAAACAGCTTCGAAATATACAAAAAGCTACAGAGAATTTGCAGCGACTTTCTTGAATAACACCATTACCATCATCAACATCACTGTCACCACCACCACTGCCACCATCACTAAGCACTAAGAGCAACCGGTACACCAACCGTGGCATTAACCATTCATTTCGGGTAACTGCTTGTTGTGTCAAACAATGCAGAACATGTTTCGGCTTTTAGCGGTTTCTTTGACAGCAATAAACGTACAAACAACAACAACAACAACGGCAAGAACAACAATAACTTTCTTAGCCACGTTTCTTATTAAAAACAACAAAACCCAAAAACAAAACAAAAACTACAAGAGAAAAAAAGGAGACAACTAAAGAGAAAACTCTAAAAAAAAACCAACAACATGTATTCCAACGACAAAAGCAACAACAACAACAATATTAGCTACAATAACATCAGCATCATCGGCAATATCATCAATTGCAATTTTTATAACATCGAAAGTGCTACAGATCTCATCATTAAATAACTGCAATAACAAACCAACCACTAGTATTTTACCTAACTGACGGACTGACTGACTGACTCACTCACTAATCGACAGCTAACGGAACAGAACGCAACCAAACATTGGTAGAAAAAATAGGAGAAAAATTTAAAAATAACAATTAAGAAATCCTCACACGCCCTAAGGACGAATCTCAAATACCCGCCATTTACGTTAGTGAAAATTGTGACTTTTTTTATTAGTGTCACAATGACAGAAAACTCATTATCTTGGCAAATATTTGTGTGAGTTTTAAATCAATATTTAATATATTATTATACTTATATTATTGTTATTATATTGTAATATACTTAGGCCACAAAGAAATAAATTCATGGACTTATGTGGGATGAGCACTAACAGTTAAGAAACATATAACGAAATTTTCGATTTCAACTTCTATGGCGTTTGTGAAACGGACCTATGAGCTAATTTCAAAATTGATTTGCGATATTGAATCAAAAGAAGTGTCATTGAAATTTCAAGTTTTAACTTTTGGTCACACATTTCCTATGTACAACTCGTACGGAAGCTATTTTATACCGGAGTATCTGAAAAATCGTTTGTTGTATTAGAAGATGAATTCAATTAATTATGCTAGGCAAAGTTTTCATACGCGTCCACTACCATATCAGGTGAAGTGTGAAAGTATAACACTTGACAGAAAAGGAATACAACGATCAAACAGTGACCACGAAGTGAGGAAATCAATGAAAATTTTCCGACAGGATGTATTGAATAAAAGATAAATTAATTGGTACGATGATGAATGTTAAACTAGACTTATCGAGGTAGCTTACATTGAATATCTACTAAATAGTCTATTCTTCTTGAAGGTGTTATTTGACGAGGACGCTCTGATCGTGTCAGGTGAGAGTTTGGAAATATATATGAAGATGAAGAACTAGCTCCGATTTAACTTCCAGAATAATTCACTGCTCAATGCATAGAAGATATAAAAATCAAGATCTTTACATTACGATTTTTAATAAAATTCGAAAAGCTTGCTTTTCAAAAACCCTGTTTCCGCATATATATCTAGTCATATTGAAATCATATATCGGAGACAAGCAATTCCCACAGTTCATTGCAGGAGCGATCGCGAAAAATGAACGTATAGATGTCGTAATTGATTATTGTTGGTTGGTTGAGATCGTTGAGAAATATATATTGCTATGAGGAAGCAGGTTTTCTTTTTACTTATTTGCAGTTAGCTGGACAAGACAGTCATTAATTAAATTTTAAATATTACTTGATTTCTTTTCTAAGAATGATTTTTCAAAGTTGAAGCTTACGTGAATCACGTGTGGTATTAGGTTCCAATTATTGAATCAAGGTCAGCATTTAAGCGACAAAATCAAATCATCATCAGTACTATCGCATATTTCTTGCATTTCCGAATTTTATTAAACCGATTATGGTATTATTTAATAAGACGTTCTATTGTTTACTTATCAAAATGTTTATAACGACTCTAAATTGATTGATAACTTTTAAGATACGGTATAGTCAACGCAATCAGGCACGAGTTTTCAAAAAAAATTTCGAATAATATCTTTCAGGTCTTGGTTCATATGTTTTATTTTAATTAAATTGTAGAGCTTGTTAATCTAAAAAATCAAAAAAAAAAGACAAACTTAAGTCAACGGAAATGGGACGCTCTTACGAAAAGACCTTAAATATATAAGAAACAAAAAACCAATACTTATTTAATGCCTGTAAAATAAAATTTTCGATCAATTCCTTAGTATTTTAACGAATAATAATAATAATAAAAGATTTGAGAACTTCTACGAACTATAAATAATGAAGAAACAAACAAATAAAATGTAAAGTACTCTATGGAGTAACCATCCATTTGTAACTACATTACTTGATGTCTATGTAAATTCTAGATAAATAGGCATATGATATAGGATGGCAGTTTTATTTTCTTTATAACAAAGATTCAGTGAACATTTCACATCCTAACTGAGTGATCGTATGATTTTATTAACTAAACAATATTTGATATGTTTCTTATTAAAATATTTCAGAATGTGTGCACTAACTGTATATTTACACTCTACCAAACTGAACACGAACTACAGGGCGCTTTGTTAAGTTAAATGGGGTTTGTTGGAATGAAGTGGTTAAAAGATCTGAAGTAACAAATCAAAAAGCCGCTAGCTTTCACCTTTGAAAGATTTCTATGCTATTCACTTAGGCCGGAGTATGAAAAGAGTGAGTTGATCCATATAACTACTAAATTTACTATTTACAGCAGACTACTTTCTCTTTCTTTCATAAGCCAGTGAGACATATATAATAATAACTACTGCTTTATTCAGATTCATATATATATATATATATATATATATATATATGTTCTATATATCAATATATATATATATATATATCAATATATATATATCAATATATATATATATATATATCAATATATATATATCAATATATATATATATATATATATCAATATATCAATATATATATATATATATNATATATATATATATATCAATATATATATATCAATATATATATATATATATATATCAATATATCAATATATATATATATATATATATATCAATATATATATATATATATATATATATATATATATTATATTATATTTTATATCTTGGGAAACTATAGTAATTTATTTTTACGTTTTTATTGATCTATACTTATATACCTTCTACGCCCCCTATTTTGCTTCTCTTTCTCCTTTATTTATTTATTATTATTATTATTTTTTGTTTTTCTGTAATTGTTTTTTTGTGTTACAAACTACAATCTTCGGTTCAAATTTCAAAGGAAATTGTGGCCTTGGCCTTACATGTGAGATGGCGTTTAATTTTCGAATCCGAATGAAACAAGAAAAGAACTAAAACACGAATACATTTATGGCACGACATTCGTTTAAACTTTAGCAATAACCGTATAGCCCAGGAGTAGCAAACTGGTGGCACTATGGATAAGTATGATATGTACTCTGTTTATATTACTTCATATGAGTGAATGCAAGTCGCGATTTGTTAATGTGGTAACGGCATTTGACCTTTTTTTTTGTAGGTAATTGAGAGTCTGTGACCTCAACTTTGTTACTAAAGTTTTAGTAGCAATTGTATAGAAAGCTGTCGTATTTAAGATGAGTGTGTATCTAGATTTGTATGTCAGCCTGTATATATATATATATATATATATATATATATATGTGTGTGTGTGTGTGTATGTACATATGTGTGTGTGAATGTGCATTTAAACAATCATGAATTTCAATCACCAATGAGCAAAGTGCAGCCAACTTAATTGTTTTCTAATGGCAAACAATGATAGCAATAACTGAGAAACGGTAACAACAAAAACAATATAGAAATGACGCCAATACCGGCTATAAAATCATTCTGTTTGTGAAGTTACTAAGGCAAGCCAAGAGGCTGATGATACTTTGAACACAACACGGCACAGCACAAATGGCACATTAACCAACTTTGTGTGGTGGCTACTGTTTTAATATTAAACCCAGACTACAACACAAACGTAAATACCCACAGACAGACATGTTTAAGGTTTTCGAAATCGGTATATGTATATGAACATGTAGATATATACATATATGAACATTTGTGTATGTGTGTGCATGTTAAATGTTTTGCTATTAAAGTGAATGTGTGTTTTGTCTTTTTTTTTGCTTTCCTTTACCATTCCTGAATTAAATTCAATGTGTACAAATATATATAGAAAACAATCTAAAACAGCAACCGCAACAATAACAACAACAACATTGATAACAGATGCCATAAATTGTAAGAGAATAAATATTTTTTGTTAGAGCTCCACATTTGTAGCTCGCCAAGAATTGTATGGAATTGAAAGCATGGGAAAGTCACATTGTCATTCCCATCGTCCTCAACATTATCATTATCATGATTTTGACCATAATCACCAACCACTGCTGCTTCACTACGAAGGCGACGTATGATCGAATTTCTTGTTCAATTTTTTGCTGTCGTTGTTGTTGTCTAATATTAAGCTACAATGGAAAATATTTGGAACAAGTGCACTCATGCGCTTCTTTGCAACAAAAGTTTGAAAAAATATACGAAAATTTAAAAATAAAAAACTTGGGCCAGCTGACAAGGCCAATAGCATATATAATATATATATATATATATATATATATATATATATACGTGTGTGTGTGTGTGTGTGTGTGTGTGTTTGTACTTTTTATGTGAAAGCAATCTCGAATTTATAACTTTCACTTCCATTATCAACATCAGTATTACGGTCGTGAGTGCAAGGACAGAAAGAGAGACGGTATGAGGAAAGAGAGAGAGAGAGAGACAGAGAGAGAGAGAGACAAAGAGAAAAAGATAGTCAGAGAGAGTGAGTGGGGGTGGGGGGAGACGAGAAAGAAAGATAAGAAATTGTATTAGTAGCAAGATTTAAAACCATTTAGCGGTTTATTCGCCACATTACAACTAGATAAACATACAGAAACATCCACAGCAATGCAATCGTACACATTCACATGTTCACAAAGAACTTTTGGTAAGAAAACCTTTTCAGAAAAGACCATTAAACGTACAAAACTTTCAATTGTTTGAAAAAAAAAAAAAAGTAAATACACATCGATTTACAGCTGAAGTCAAATGGCCAAGAAAAGTGTAGTTTTCAAGTTTAGAAAGTAACTGATTAGCCAGCCGTATGTATGCTATCGCTTAGCGTGTAGACACAATGTAAAAGAAAAGCAAGAAACGAAATAACTAAGCAACCGAGTAACCGAAAATTAACCAATAACTATAACTAGCAGTACATTAAAATACAATTAAATACGGTTAACGGTAAACAAAAAAAAATGAATTCATAAAAATACTTACACATGCATACACATACGACATAGGTACATAATATACATATATATATATATATATTAGAGACATATGTACCTTTCTCATAGAAGTAAACACATACACACATACACATATATGTAGCATATGAACACCATGTTATAAGATATTCAGTTAATCGACAAATATGGCACGTTTGCCGTCGTTATACGGTTTTGTGTCGAACTCTGTACACAAATGAAAGTAAATCTCTAACATTCTTTTTCTATTTTCTTCTACTCTTTCCTTCGTTTTGTTCGATTAAGAAAAAAGGAAAAAAAAAGCAGCAGAGGTGGTTTTTCCCAACACTCTCACATGCATACCGAGAATACAGAATGAGAAGTAAAAGGGTTAATTGATTGCATTGTTTTTATGCTCCGTGCTTCTGAGCAAATCTCGCATATTTGTATGTGTTTAGAGTATTTAAAGAACTCATCTCTCTTCTCATATCAAATTGACCTTCTTTTGCCTTACATTTGCAAATGTATGCATGCGACTGTGTGTTTTATCATGTTTGTTTTTTTGTTTTTTACGTTTATTTAAATGCCTAGCATCAGAATAATGTGAAACTTGGTCAACAGGTGTCTTTCTAGTCACTACTGCCCCAGCCAGCTGAGGCTAAACAGTAAACTCACTACATAACTAAAAACTTTTTTATTTTTTTATTTCTTGCAATTATTTTTTCGTATATCATGCAAATCTCTGTATATTAACCTTTTTTGGTTGGTGCTCGTTATTAACCAATTTTTTTAGTTTTTTTTTTTTTTTTTTTTTTGTTTGCGGTTGTAAGATATGGTTTTCGTATAATGACTAGAAAGGCTTTCAAATTTAATTTTTCCTCCTTCTGAATGAAACTCTCTTGGCTGCCAAGGAGCATCCAGCTGTGCCTATAAATGTGACGTTTTTTATGAGGCGGTAGAGGGGAGAGGGATGAAGATTTAAAATATGAAATATTCGAATTTTTTTTTTACTCTTTATGTTGAGATTTTTTTCTTATACTTTATGAGGAGTGGTAACACTATTATACGGAGAGGAGTGTTTTTTTTTGTTTTCTATCTTCCTATTTCTAATTGATGAGCTTTTCTTTAACAAAAAAAAAAAAAAAGAAAAAGAAAACAGCAACGTCAACAGTTATTTGAGAGTTGACAATGTTAGGAGGTCATCACCAACGAAACAATTGAAACTTTTTCAATTATTGAATATAATAAACGGAATCGATTACTTTCGCAAAAGATGCATGGGTTTGGTTGTTTATTACCTCTCAGTATTCCAATTATGAGTATTATGTTTTTTTTTTTTTTGTCATTATTAGAACTTAACATTTCATGAACTTTATTGGAAAATTAATTGCTTCGGCCATGATATGAAGCAGGACTAAAGAACGCGATCGATATTCTTGGTCTATCAAGAAAAGATATTTGATTAAGAGCGATCAATAATAGACTTTTATAGCAACTATACGAAGTCAACGAAATTGAATCAAGATGCGATAAAGAATATCAAACCCTATATACCAGGGCCAAGCAACACCCTATCTCTCAGAATTTGCCTTTTAGAAGTAAAGACAATCTTCCACCTAATTTAAAGTTAGCCATGCCTTATTAAGTATGTTATTTAGTGGGCTGCAAGGATTAGTCACATAATCAAAGTTTCTTTGTTTGACATAAAATCAGTTAGTTTTTCTTGCGTACAGTGTTTAAGAATTCAGAATCGTAGGCCTTCAATTTAAATTTTTGGTTCGCTTCAATTTTAAGTCAAGACCCAATGTAAATAAATACTTTCTGCGTTCAATAGCTTAAATTTAAATTATTATTTTTTAATAACTAAACTTATATTTTCTGTAACTTGTAACACTATGGTGGTTAGAACCTATTCGCTCGGATTTGAAACTTTTTCCAGCAATTCATTAGAATCAAACTCGCTATTTTGGCAAATATTTTTGTAATTGATCTAAATTTTAATCAATTACTTCTGGTATATGACACATCTTCCAGCCATTATTTAAAAAATAAAATTAGATAAAAAGTGAAGGCAACGGCCCTTATCACATTTTCTATGACACGTTAATTATATATATTTTTTTTTAAATTAATGCGACAATAATATCATATATGGAAGTAGGTAAATAAAAGACCAAAAGACTAAACTCTAGGATAATTTTCTTACTGGAGCATTATATAAGAAATGCTTGAACATCAAAAAATGGGAATGAAACAATTACCTCATTCCGTTTTACACGCTAGAATAATAAATGAATATTATTATTTAAACTCCAAGTACTTTTACACATAAATTCAAAGGCACATAATACCGCGAAATTTACATTAGTTGGTGACACTGCGCTTAGTGACCGTGCGAAATTTGAATCATAATCTTTTGCCCCATGATTTTAGAGATGTTCTTTTTTTAGTGGCTATCAATGTGAAAGGAATTGACACAATCTTGTTGGTTAATTGACGCTATTTTTAAACCGTTATACCATTATAATCCATTTATGCTTCCGTATGGATTCATATTAATGCGCCATCGCAAAAAACTGTTATTGTCCAGGAATGTTTAACCGAGAATTATGATGTGATTATTTAAAATCGTATTCGGTTAACATAGCTACGGGTGACTTTTTCTTTCTATTTGTGAAAGCGTTTCGATTATATTGAAGGCATTAAAAAAATCGCTGTGAAGTCTATGCTTCAATCAGACCCGTTGAACATTGTCAAACATTAAATCAAATATTGACACAATGGTATCACAAACTATTTTCCTTATTTTCCTTATTTCCTTTTGTATGTGCTATTATTTAGCAGTTTTTAAAAATAATTTTTCTTGCTTATTACGCTGAGTGTAAATTTCATTCGATTCGAAAAAAAGGTCAATGAAATACCAATTTTTCTTAATTATGGTGATACGAATAGATTTGTGTTATCGATGGCTTAAAAAGTTGTAGGTTTAGAATAACCAACCAAATTATATACTATTTTTTTTTAATACTGATCGTTTAAAAATTATCACAAATTTTTGAAAAAGTTCAATGCTTTCTTAAAGACTATTATGTGAGTATGTCGAAAACTGAGAACGTACAACTAGAATGCCGAACTAAAATTAAAAATTGGTTTTAACTTTGATTAGTCTCGAAGTGAAAAATAAAAGAGAAATAGATTCCATTACGACTTCGTGGAATTTTTTATAGTTTGTAAAATCACTTGTGATAAAGAGTTACGCATATGGTTTGTTTTTATATCAATCATTTCAAAACAATTTTCTAAAGTTTTTCAAATCTCTCTCTCTTCTATTTTCTCTATTTTGAAAGACTCGTTAGATGAAAAATCTTATGAAAATGTTATTATAAAAAATCGATAGAAAACAATATTTTATTATACTAAGTGAATGTGAAAAGTATGAATGTTGTGAAATCTCTGGTGAATTCTCTCTTAGGAAAACTAAGCCCTTATATATGTCACTAAGGCGCATATTTTAGTATCTTATAATGAAAACTGAGGCAAATTAGCTACATAACTTATCACTTTTTTGGGTAAAATTTTTATCAAATATTGTAGTATTTTTCGCGCTATCTGATATATAGGGATTCCCATAGAAAATTAGTCTTCATATAAAAACACGGGCAAGATTTTTTAATAAGATTCTGACTACTACACTATACTTGAATCAAGCAGGTTCACATTTCGCATCTTCTTTCATATAAAATTTTTTTAAAAAGTAACTTTTATGTATTTAAAAACCCCTATTTTTTAATAAACTTTTAATTTTGGATTGCAGTAAACGGAGTAGTGTAGAGTTTTATCTTGCTTACCATAGATTAAGCTTGCTCAGAAAGGGATATTTTGTTGACTCACAGCTGTATTAAAAGTCAACTGATAGCCTACATGTACGTGGGACTGTCCTATTGGTCACTTCATCTAAAGCAATAATGGTTTCAGCTCATGCTAGAGTCAATCAGGCGTGGTCCTACATGTTATAAAGCCTTTTCACTTCTTCAAAATTTTATTAATAATATCGTATTTCTGCCATTACTTCGTTCTTCATTATTCTTCTATCTGTAATTGTTCCTTACTACCACATGATCCATATTTGTAGGAGACATCTTTTAACTGTATGGTCAAATTAAAAAATGTTAGATTTTAGTTTTCAAAATTTAAGTAGTGAAGTAGACATTTCTGTTTCTGAGTTTCCTTAATATGTCTGTCTAGTCAGTAGTAATTAACGTATATACGTTCTTCTAGTTTTCTATTAAAATATTTTTAATTCGGCATAAACAAATTGATTCGTAACCTCCCTTTGATCAACGTATTTATTATATAATTACACAGTTTATGAGAGCTCCTAAAAGCCGAAGAAAAAAAAAGAGTTGAAGTTTCGAAAAGTCTTTTTTAAGAGTTTCTCTTGCCTACTCCAATACCGAAGGCGATATATGATTTTTTTTCTTTTGTTTTTCTTTTATTTTCAGTTCTCTCTGTTTTTGACATTTTTTATTTAATCGAACATTTTTCAGTTGGACTTCAAGTGTAAAATAAACAATTTGAAAATTCCCATAACATTACAAAAAATTTTAAAGCATCATCATCGTCATCATCATCATCATCCAGCAATAGTTTACGATGAAGTACTTTTTCTAATGAAAGGGTTCGTAAAAAGTATTAAAAACATACATATAAATCTTAACAATAGAATCATAAACTTCGTAGTGAAAAGTTATCAATGATTCTTTAGATCTTGAAATCCATTTATATGTTTGAAGGTACGGAGGTATGAGTTGACTTGAATTCAAATAACTTGAGTCATATATGTTTATATTAAAAAGAATTCATAAAAAGAAAGAAAACAGGAAAGAAGAGAGATAGAGATAAACCGCTTGGAAGCAGAATTATGTACAAAATCTATATTTGCAGAGTATATATGTAATATTAAGATCAAGCCAAATTTGTTTCTCTAAATGTATCGCGTATACCTGCGAATGTATATGTAATCGTAAAAAAAGGTAAATTTTTCTTTTTATTAAAAATAACAATAAAATAAAATCATAACATAATCAGTACGCAGTTCCAACAAACAGACTGAAAATTCTCTAAGATCTTTATAAATTTTAAACATATCTAGGAATTACTATAAATAATTTTCAATTTAACCTGATGAGGTTAATAATTCAGTTGTTTAAATTTTCTCGTAATTTATTATTTTGGTTGGTAAATACAGGCAAAAGTAGACGGACGTGCTTATGATGCTCAATATAATTTATGATACGAAAAATCGTCTAGAAATCGCCGCAGCGTCTTAAATTAATGAAGAGTATACACACATTAGATTTAATCCACATTGATTGCCTGTATATTCAGGTCTATTTGTCGCTCTGGACCTTTGAAGTTTCTGCACATGCCGAGATGGCCAACTGCCTTCTATCCTTAGGAACATTTATATGAAAATTGGTACACATTGTTTTAGAGAAATAAGTTTACGTCATCTGTGGCGAACTCGTTTTTTGTCTCGTACTTCAGCACTTGTGCTATGGCAGCAAAACATGTAAGTAAAATTGAACAAATTGAAGATGTTACGGACTAAGGTTAGGCGCAATGCCTGAATAACTATCTTGACAGACAGACAAATATCCCTGGCAAGGTATGGCTCTTAAACACTTCGAGCTAGTTGCCATGACAAAAAGATTTCAATTACAGAAAGTAGAAAGCTTGCGTTATAAATGTGATCGATACGGTGATTAAAACTATGAGTGCTAATAGAGAGGCGGGGATTAATAAGCAGAACGTGAAGGAAATTAAATCTTGATTAATAAAACAGTCAATGGCAACCAGCAAGTTCAGACGAAATATTCAAGATTCAATTCTATGACGAATACAGAGTCGGCCAATGCATTGCTTCGCTGTTTTTTATGCCTTAGCCTTAAAAAGAATTAAAAAACGCATCAGTTCTCATCTGGTGTACTGGTAGGAAGTGTTTCTTCAAGAAATAGTCCTCTCAAGATAAATGTAATTTTATTAGTTTTCTTTAAGATGCGATGTTAACGAAAAATTTTAGATTTTTTTGACCGAAAACTTTTATTCACGCTATGATTCATTTCCAACTGTTTAATGAAAAGTAAAAGAATCTGAGAATCTTAATTAATTTGTTGTTTTTTATCTTTAATTCTTAAAAGATATCCAATTAGAGCAAGCCATTCGGAAATGAATTTAAAAAAGTTTATATTAAAATGGAACACGTGTGTGTATGCGATATGCTTAGTTGTGATTTACATGCAATCATGCATTCGTACGCGTACTCATCTGTACTTTCCTTTTATTAATTATTATCTGTTCAACTGCTATATAATGCAGTTCCTTCACATGTCTAACGAACATGGTAACACACACTCAACTAGTCATATATGTACTGAAAATCAACTAAATTGTTTCCCTTTTGTTAAATTCGTCACATTCGTACTGCTACCCACACACTTATGCAAAATTCTTAAGATTTTGAATTGCCATAAAACCGATTTTTCATTATTATTGGATCACTTTAAGGCCATTTTCAAAATAATCCTTCTCGCCTTACACACAAACACACACACACACACACACGAACACACGCTTGCATTTACACTTTTTTTTTACGAGTAAATTAAGGCGAAAAAAAGTAGATCTCGTTATGAAGCACATAAAAACGCATAAACGTGCGGAGGCTGCAAAATCATTTATTGGTTGATTGTTAGTTAGTTGGTTGGTTGTTCACTAGCTGGTTGGTAGGCTGGCTGCCTTGTTGACTGTGTCTGGCTGCAAATGGTTAAATGTGATCATTGTAATTATGGCGGTGTTTTGGTTGTGAATTCTATTCTTGCATCCATAGCCACAACAATAGCTGTGTATCCAGTGCAATAGCATGGAAAAATTTTTGAAAGGCAGAGAAGTTTGCCGCACAACAAGAAAGTCTTAATTGAAATTTGTCTGTCAAATATATCCAGCTACTACTTCCTTTGGAGATGCGTTCGTATTATAAAAAAAATGAAAAAAAAAAAAAACAAGAAAAACGAAAGTTTCCCTCGAGGTTTATGAGCATACTTCCCCTCATTTTGTACTGCCAGGTTCTTCAAACAAAAAATTCAAAATTATGAAATGTTTGGCCACAGAATGCTATAAAAGCATTCCGTGCTAAAGTAGGATTCGCTGTCTTTAATACCATCGGCATCATAATGAATACCGTGATGATCATCATCATTATTCCTTTTTTTTTATTTTTTTATTTTTTATATGTATATAAAAGTGTATATGTGTGTGCTGTTTTCATATTTATTGTTATGATTGTAATAATTTTATTTTTTTATGGAAGTTTGATTAAATCACACTGGTTAGCACTTAGCGTGCGTGTGAGTGATTTAAACTAAAAAAAGTTTGTGTGTTTACGTTTTGTGTAGCTGTGTTTCAATCGTTAGTTAGCAAAGTAAAACTGGCAGTCAAGCAGAACCGACAAGTAAACAGTCATTTGGGACTGGCAATATTCATTCGCAAAATCACAGATGATGCTCTCAGTGGCGAAGAATAAAAGACTAAAAGAATAAAGTAAAGTAAAGTAAAGAGAGACAGAGAGAAAGAGATACAAAGCATTACAAAGATCAGTGGGTTTATTTTTCATGATTTTACAGTTGCCGCTTTTCGAATAATATTTTAAATTTTATTTGGTAGCGCTTCATTTTGTTGTGTTATATGCTCTTTTATTCTCACTACCGAAAACTAAATGTATATTAAATTTCTACTTTAATTCTTTGTAATACTCATGTATGTTCCAAATGTAATCAATTTTGTCATCAACTTGATTTTGTAATATATTTTACATTCAAAATATACGAAACACTTATTCCTTAAGATTCTAAATCCGTTTAGATGGTTAAGGTGTTAAAGGTGAGTGTAAAAATGAGCACAATCGAGCAACTCGACTCTAGTACGCCCAGAGCGAAAACAATACTTTTGCAAATTTTCATTTATTGGTTTGAAGATATTTATCTAGTGTTTGTGTTTTTTTTTTGTCGTCGTTCTCCTTTAAAAATCATAAAGAAAGCATATCGAATTTTTACAACCCGTTGCACAAACTTCATTAAAACTTTTTTAATGGAGTAAAAAGAATGAGAGTCTATTTCAGAAGAAAAATTTAGATTAATTGAAATGATTCGGATATTGATTCTGTCTATGAGTCAGAAATAAAATAAAAGTTGTACATAATTTTAAAATTAAATTCGAAACTTTGTTATAAAATTTTAACAGCATAAGAAAATATAAGTAATAAAAATAAATGTGTTTTGAACCCCCAGCGAGTAAAATTACAAATTAAACAAAAGAAAAATAAAAAAACTGCGTTAGTAAGATAGAAATTCTATTCGGCTTAGGACGAATCTTTTGACACCCTTCATATGATCTTTACTGTCTTTTAATCAATGTGTTCTGAAAACAATGGAAATATTATTAATATATATATAATATTTTTAATATATAAATAATAATAGTAAATATAAAACACAGCACTGTAAACTTACTATCCTTATAAAAGCAAGCATCGCTTTACATAAATTTTGTTATAGAGTCATATATTAGTTTGGTGAAAAAAAAATCCATTATTTTTATATGAACTTCAGGACTTTATTTAACATGCTTCGGATTGTCCGATTTGGGTCAAATATGCACCGTTTTGTTGTATAATTTGTTGCCATTTTAAAGGTAACTTCAAAATGCCTCTCTCATAGAAGTCCTGGTCTCTATTTGCAAAAAACTCTAGTAGTCGATTTTCACAATCCT